>JANZLF010000006.1:8720383-8732991 GCA_026546835.1 Erythroxylum foetidum | reverse complement strand
GGTGAAAAATGTTCCCAAAAGAGTTGACGTTCCACTGCTGAAGTTCGATAGCCAAATGGGCAAGCTTAGCCGGAAGCGACGAAGAGTGAGGTTGCCAGTGGTCCTTGACAGTTTGGCCAAACTGATCATGGGTCAACCAAGCAGACTGAAAACGAAAAGCCGAGTAAGCGGGGAGGGGGGCGGAGGGGCCGTGAAAGTGACCAGGAGGGACCGATGGTCAGATTTCAGGAAAGGAAGGATATGAACAGTCGTGCGAGGGAAGGTTGTCATCCAGGGGTCCGAACCGAAGGCTCGGTCAAGGCGTGCGCGAAGGGGACCCCTGCGCCAAGTGAATTTGGGTCTAATAAATCCAAGGTCATGCAGGTGGCAGCAGTGTATGCATTCTCGAAAAGGAAGACTAACGTCGGATCAGAGGCGGGAACCACCACGGTGATCCGCCCCGTCCAATTTGGCGTTAAAATCTTCGCCGAGAAGCCAAGGCATAGAAGTAGACTGGGCAATGTGGCGTAGATGGTCCCACAGGAAGTGTTGGAAAGAGTAATTGGGACTAACATAAATAGCAGTGAAAACGAAGGATGTACAGGCCCATTGGATCTGGACATCAATCAACTGGCGATGGGTTATCAGAATTTGAACTTAGGTACCGGTATTCCATAAGAGCCATATGCCTCTGGAGAAGCCTACAGCTTCCACTCGAAAGGACTGGGTGAAGCCCAAGCTCTGAATAACTTTCTGAGCACGAGAGCCACTAATGCGAGGTTCCATCAAAGCAACCAGGATCGGTTTATGAGTACGGATATACTCCTTAAGGATGGGCTGGAACAATTGCCCCCAACCCTTGGCAATTCCAAAGAAAAATAGACATAAAAGCACTATAGGAAAAAGAGGGCCTAGGACGCGAAGAGGCCAACCCCGGGGCAAAGATGTCCCTTGACTGGGGCAATCACAGGAGATTCGACTATGTCATTCATCGGTGAATCAAGCATCCGGTGCCAAAAGGTAAAGGTGTGACAGTGACATGGATAGGAACGATTAGGTCATATTATATGAGGACTAACAATAAAGATGTTAATGAGCTACTTCAAACTAGGCTAGGGTGGCTCAGGACTCGACCCATGACTCAGCCCATTATATATATGTATTTTTTTTAAATGACATTATTTTTTAAGTAATGGTCAAGTTATAGACTGGATCGGGCCTATTTGTGGCCAGGGCAAGCCGACCATGGTCGATTGGACCTCAACCAGTAGCCCACCCATGACCCAGTCAACCCGAACCAAAATCGGGTCAAGCTCTTTTTAACATCCTTAATTAATGAGAAAGGATAGTTATTGATGATTCCCGTAGTTTTTGGTTGAATTTTTAAAAAACTTTTAAATTAGAACTTTCATAAGTTTAAACCATGATTCTCTTAAAGTATAATAATTACGATATTTTCTCATAGTATCAAATCGGTCTTGATATTAATTTATATTTTACAGCCAATAGGTTGATTGTAGTTTAATAACGAAATTATATAAAAGTATTTTTATACTGTACATATTTAAATATATATGATAGTCCATGAGATAATTATATATTACAAATAAAATTATAATGAGATTATAATTATAAGATTTATATTACATTTTTATATTATTTCTAAATTGTTCCTAGTTATTGTTCTATTAAGATTGGACATCAACAGAATGTAAAAAAACTATTGTTTTTAAGAAGTATTCGATCTTATAGATTAAAGCATAGAGATAAATAAACATGTGAGCGATTGTTAGAGAACAAGTACATCGAACTATCTTCATATGAGAAATTCATTTGGAACATTATTTATATGCTATAAAAATTATCATTTTGATGATTGTACAAGTGATCATTTAAATTGAGATCTCCAAAGTTATCTTATATAGGGATTATTATGTTTTGATATTACTTATAACATATTCTAATCAAGGGTAGTTCAGTCGGTAGTTATTAGTTATAACATAAACTATATGGAAGTAGTTAAGAGATCAAATAGGATTCATCACTCTAATTATAATTACAGAGAATGTTTCATTGTTTTTTTTTATTAGTATTGATTCGAAAAATTCTTGATCAAGGTGGAATGACTTTTTGCAAATAGTTTACAAATATCATTAATTAAATCAATAGCTAATGGTGAAAATTTAATATGATTAGACTTCAAATAGAATAGACATTAATTTCATACTCTATGTCTAATCAGAAAATTATATGATAAAATGATTAAATTATACAAGAAAATCATGCACGAAAAGATTAATCAAAATCACTTTGACATTCCTAAATATTTTGGTAGTTATAATGTGCTGCTAGACCCCAATCTTAATCTATGAATATACATTGTTTAATTAGAGAATTAAAAATAAATTAAAGGAGTTTAATTTATTTAATTCTAAATATAATTTAAGGTTATAATTTGTATCCATTCTCAGCATATTTAGGAACCTAATGAGACATGCATAAAGAACAGATTAAAAAGAGCAAAGATATTTTAATCAAGTTGGACGTAATTCTAAAGTTTGAAAAACTTTATGATTAAATACAAGATATTTAATAAATAAGGATCAATATGAGGTATTTGATCTTATTTGAGTATAACTGATATTTAATTTGAAATTAAAATTAAAATTAAATTAAATTACTAAATTGTTCAAAACCTATTATAAATAAACTTAAGCTCTAATGGAGTTAGCACTCTTTGTTTAACCATGTCTACAACCATTACGAAGTTCTCTCAACTTGTTATATAGACACTGTTAAAGGCCAAACACTTGTACAATTACGATAGTTGAGATGAGTCAATTTCGGAAACGGTTCGAGGAATATAACAAGAAAAGAATTAAGCTTCAAAATAAGGTACGAATTAATATTCATGCGTTATTATGATTTAACTGTTAATCATTTTATAGAATTTAAAGTGATCTTAATTTTTAAAAAATCAAAATATGAAAAAATTTCATAAATTATTTCTTTGAGCGCGAGATCAGATTATGGCTCGATTTTCCAATAATAATATAAAAGCTAACTTTCAATTATATAATTTGATTAAAATTGCTCGCCTATATATTGATTCGATAAAATTAAGGTTTAAAATTATCAACTAGTTTTAATCTTCTGGAAATTAATTGATAAATCTCGTATGCCTCTTTTTCTGGAAAATAAATATTCAAGCCTCCCATGTATGTTCCCGGCTTTTGAATATTGTTTGATTAAATTAGAAAACACATCGCCTGCTCCTTCTTTATGTTCTGATTCTGGAATATCGTACTATATGCTTCCTTCTCACTTTATGGTTTCTGGAAAATTAAAATTGCTAGCTTCCATAGTGTAAACCTTTTATTCAAGATTTAAAACTTAGATTGGTTTGATTTTCTATATTTGTGTTTGTTTGTGATGAGAATCTCAGGTCACCCAAGAACAGCTTCACCCGAATAGAAAAGAAAGTGAAGTGGGCTAAGGCATAAATAAGGGCATAACAACCGAGTAAGAGACAAGAAAGGAGTGGGCTGACCCAAAGGCAATTATAAACTCACCCACACATAGACTATTCGGACTATCCATGCAAGTTATTTATTTTTCTCATCTCTTTTGTCTTCATGTATATAGCTTTAGAATCTTCCAGCCATTAGCTGGCATTTCTGTTACACACACACCCGCAAACCAAGTAGCAAATTAGTTGTCCCTATATGCATAAATATTCTCCTCTTGTACAGACCAATGATATGATGAAATACGTTTTTTCTCATAAAACAAAACTTTTCTTTCATAGTATCAGAGCCTAAGGTCTGATCCACACCATCCTACCATACATATCTTCCAAAATTTCAAACATGGCTGACATGAATACCAGTAACCCAGACCTAGAAAAATACTCCATAACCAATACAGAAAACCCAGGCACCGTCCTAGTAACTAACCTCTTCAATATTAACAACTACCTAACCTGGAGCAAGTCGATGATGATAACTCTTTGTGCAAAGGATAAACTCTCTTTCATGGATGGAACGTGCATGTCACCCACTAAAGATATTAACCTACAACTCTCTTTCGTGGATGGAACGTGCATGCCACCCACTAAAGATATTAACCTACTTACCAGATGGAAGAGAGCAGATTCTATGGTTAAGTCCTAGATACTCAACTCCATGGTCAAAGATCTCAGCGACGCATTTCTGTTCTTCACCACAGCTAAGGAACTATTGGAGGAACTGAGAGAGCGGTTCGGAGAAGCCAATGGACCAATGTTGTACCAAATAGAGAGGAAAATCATTCTTTTTAAGCAAGGTAATCTTACCATTTCTGCTTATTATATAAAGCTGAAAAAATTTTGGGATGATTTAGCTAGTCTAGACCCAACACCTACATGCACATGTGATGCTGCCAAGGTAATTACCACCAGAGAGAACACACCCAAATTAGTGCAATTCCTAATGGGTTTGAATGAAGAACATGAACACGTGGTTAACCAGATTATGTTAATGGAACCTCTACCCATGGTAAACAAAGCATTTGCTATGTTGCAAATAGTGGAGAGACAAAGGATTATGAATGCTAACAATGACAGGAACCTAAATGTGGCTATGATGGCAAGACAGTCCAACTCAAATCCCAGAAGAGGAGGCAGAAACAACAACAACAATGGGAGAAAGCCTTTCAAGAAGAAGGAAGAAAATTACTGCGAAAAATGTGAAAAAACTAGACATACCATAGAGACGTGCTTCAAGATTTATGGCGTGCCCGACTGATACAAGAAACTAACAGGGCAGAAAAGCAAAGCAAAACTAGCTATAGTAAATGACAACCCTGCCGACACACAACAGGAACTGGTGAGTACAACGAGAGGAATGGACAAATACCACCCGACTTGGCAACTTTCATACAACAGGAAATATCAAAGGCAATCAAAGGAAAGGTCATTGGAGAGGTAAAGTTGGCGGATTGGCAAACTTCGCAGGTAAAAGCATTAATCACACTCATGTTCAAAATGCAAAAGATGAATGTATATGGTTGGTTGTTTCGGGTGCATCATCACATGTGATTACCAACTTAAACTACTGTCAGGGATATGAAATAAACAACACATATGACCTGTCGCACTACCAGATGACTCACAACAGTCAGTAAAACACATATGCTAGACCTTAATGGGTGACAAAATCAACCTTGATGGGATCCTACACATCCCAAATTTCTTCAAGAACCTGTTGTCCGTAAATAAACTCACCACTCAGAATGATATTGCTGCAATTTTCATATCTAATAGATTATTTTTGTAGGACCTCCGGATTAATAATATTATGGCAACTATCGAGGCTAAAAGTGGGCTGTATGAGCTAACAACCGACACCCTATTACTTTCAGGGACCTTGAAAGGACCTCCTCTAGACTTCTACAAAGCTAAGAATGCTGCTTTTAATTCTACTATTTCTTTCGATGTTTGGCATAATAGACTAGGACATGTTTCCAAAAACAAATTGAGACACATCAATGAAATCAAGTTTTCCAATTATTGTTTACCTGATTGTCAAATCTGTCCCATAGAATAGAAAAACAGCACCGAAAATCCTTCCCTAAACACAAAATCATAACCACTAAACCTTTTAAGACCCTCCATTTGGATCTATGGGGACCATATAGGATACCTTCCTTAGATGGATCACAATATTTCCTAACCATTGTTAATGACTTCTCTAGAGCCACCTGAACCTTTTTACTCAAAAACAAAGACAGGGCATACCCCACAATCACTCAATTCATCACAACCATTGAAAAACAATACAACACAAAGGTCTTAAAGATACAAAGTGATAATGGTAGAGAATTCATTAATAATGAATGCAGAAAGCTCTTTGCAGATGCGGGGATAATACATCAGAAAAGTTGTCCCTACACCCTATAGCAAAACGGGGTAGTGGAAATAAAACACAAACATTTACTGCAAATTACAAGAGCTTTATTGTTTGCAACCAACTTACCCAAAGAATTCTGGGGGGAAGCTCTCCTCACTGTCACTTACCTCCTAAACCGAATCCCAACTAAAGTCCTACAATGGAAAACACCCTATGAGAAGCTACACAAAAGAAAGTCAACCTATGAACACTTGAAAATATTCGGGTGCCTATGTTTTGCCCTAGATAAAACACCTAACAAAGCCAAACTTGATCCTAGAGCCCTAAAATGCCTTTTTCTTGGGTACATGCTAGACTACAATGCATACCGAGTGATGGACCTTGACATAAAGACTATTTTTAGTTCAAGAGATGTCACATTCCATGAGAATACTTTTCCCTTTACCACCACACAAGCCGACTCTGACCAAGCACCACAACCATTGTTCCCTTCCTACACAACATATGATGCTTCAAAAATGTTTAATATCACACCAAGACCCTCAAGTTTAACCCATACAGACACCATACCTGACAACCCACCTCAACCTAACCCCACCACCAATCAAGACAACACCATAAACACAAATGTTAGAAGGACTCAAAGGATTCATACTACACTAAGATACCTAGATGACTATGTCCACCAAGCTTCTGCCCTTCACTCCACTTCTTCCCTCAATTCTGACATAATGTTACAAGTTTGTGATCCTGCAGGAATAAAAGGAGACAAGGAGTTCAATTTCCAAATCACTCATACACAAAGTTACAAGGATTTTACAAGTAATGTAAACACTACCTTTGAGCCTTTGTCTTATGAAACAACAAGAAAATTAGCAGCTTGGGTAAACTCCATGAATGAACAACTTACTGCCTTAGAAGAAAACCAGACTTGGGTATTAGCAAAATTACTTAAAGGAAAGAGAGCTATAGCATCAAAGTGGGTCTACAAAGTGAAACACAATCCAGGTGGCACTATTGACAAGTTAAAATCAAGGCTGGTGGCAAAAGGATTCAACCAGAGAGAGGGAGTGGACTATTCGGAAGTATTCTCACCTATAGATAGGATTGTGACAATTCGGACCTTCCTAGCCGTAGCTACAATTTGGAGGTGGCCCATCCTACAGTGTGATATTAATGATGCATACCTCCATGGCCACTTGGAAGAAGAAATCTATATGCTACCACCACAGGGTTATCAAAGGGCCAAGGAAGGTGAGGTCTGTCGATTATTGAAGTCTATTTATGGTCTTAAACAGGCGGGAAGACAGTGACACAAAGAGTTGACCACAAAATTAAAGAGTTTAGGCTTTGACAAAGTAGAAGCTGACCATTGCCTATACATTAAAGGCCAGGGCAACAATTTTATCGCACTCGTCATCTACATGGATGACATACTCATCACAGGTGCGAAAGAAGAAAACTTAAATCACATCAAAGATGCCCTCCACAGAGAATTCACCATCAAAGACCTGGGATATGCTAAGTTCTTCCTCAATGTTGAAATAGCTAGATTAGAGAAGGGAATGCTACTCAGCTAAAGTAAATACATAAAGGACATTTTACATGAAACAAACCTACTAGATTGTAAGCCATGCATCACACCCATAGTCCCAGGAAATAAACTCACCACTGATGAAGGCAAATTGCTCACAGATCTGGAACTCTACCGCAGAATTGTTAGCCGGCTATAGTACTTGAGCTTCACCCGACCCAACCTAACCTACATCACACAATAACTTAGTCAATTTATGAAATTGTCGAGAGAGCCCCACTAGAAAACAGTCATACATGTCCTCAAGTACCTCAAAGGAACACAACACCAAGGCCTATTCTACCCATCCAACTCAACCCTATAACTCACCGCTTACTCCGACGTCGACTGGGCCAGCTGCGCGTTTAGCAGAAACTCCCTCACTGGCTTCTGTGTGTTCCTCGGACACTCTCCCATATCGTGGAAAACAAAGAAACAAACAACAGTTAGTAGATCTACAGCCGAGGCAGAATACCGAAGCCTAGCTTCGACTATATGTGAATTAAAATAGGTTGTACAATTACTTCGATGCTTTCAAATCACAAGCACAGGGGCCATACTTTTATACTGCGACAATCAACTGGCGATCTACATCTCAAAGAACCCTATCTTCCATGAAAGGATCAAGCACCTAGAGATCGATCTCCATCTCGTAAGCAACATCGTAACCTCAAGCTTTCTAGATCTCCAGCATGTCCATAGCAAACACCAACTCGCGAACCTGTTCACAAAGCCCCTCACCGCACAAGCCTTTGAAGATCTAAGTCTCAAGTGTGGATCTATCTACTTTGTAGAAGCCCCAACTTGAAGGGGGTGATGAGAATCTCGGGTCACCCAAGAACAGCTCCACCCGAATAGAAAAGAAAGTGAAGTGGGCTAGGACATAAATGAGGGCATAATAACCGAGTAAGAGACAAAAAGAAGGGAGTGGGCTAACCCAAAAGCAATTATAAACTCACCCTCACATAAACTATTTGGACCATCCATGCAAGTTATTTATTTTTCTCATCTCTTTTGTCTTCATGTACAAAGCTCTAGAATCTTCCAGCCATTAGCTGACATTTCTGTTACACACACACCCGCACACCAAGTAGCAAATTAGCTGTCCCTGTACAGCATAAATATTCTCCTCCTGTACAGACCAATGATATGATGAAATACGTTTTTCCTCATAAAAAAAACTTTTCTTTCAGTTTGTTTATCCCACTGGTTACATGTATCATGTTCAAAATAAGCGGCCTGTATTGTCGTTGGTGTCTCCCCTCCTCTGTCTCTTGTGCTGATGAAGACAGTCACCACTGGCAAGGGCAAATTTGCCCCTTGAAGGAAGAGGCAAATCCAAAGCCTCAAACAAGGTGTTGTCAGCTTAGAGAATCACCCACAAGAAGGTGTTAGCAATTGGCGATGGTTTCGCGAAGAAGAAACATGCATATTGCCTAGTGAAAAAGCATAGAGGCAGGATGAGCAAAGTAGGGAACGAGAGCAACAACCTATGCGATGGCAGAGGAATATAGAAAATATGATTTTTGGAAAACATCGGGGCTCATGTCCAAGCGGTACAAAAGACTCTTGGAAGACGTGTGGTGTGTGCATAACACGTGCCAATCAATATTTCGAGTTGACTGAGGCGCATGCAATACATGCGTATAATGAAAAATTCTGACAAATGCAACACAAGCGCTAAATAGTCCCAATTTTTTTCTTTTAATTTTGTGTTTTACGCCTTAATTTTAATTAAATTAGTCTAAAATCTCTAATAAATTCAAAAATGTTTTGCAATTGTTTGAAAATTGTTTTCAAAGGCTTGTTTTAATATGAATACTTTAGAATTTAGTTTAATTTTTCAAAGAATTGAATTATTAAGTTAAATTAGTTATCAAAGCAATAATTATAATCAAACAAAGGCCTAAAAGGGTTATTTTTTATAATTAGATTTAGATAAATTAATATAATTAGATTATATTAATTAATATGAGATCTTAATTTCAGAAAAACTAAAGTAATTATTTTCTTAATTTGATTAATATTAATAATTATATTGGTTTTTAATTTAAATTTTGAAAAATTTGGTTCTAATATAAAATTAATTATTTTTAATTAGATTAAATAAATTAATTAGACTCCCTAAAATTAAGAAAATTGTTTTTAAGTAATTAAAAAAGGTGTTTCTTAATTAAATTTATTTGTTTCAATTTGATTGAGATAAATTAAATTTATAATTTTATTTGTTTAGACAATTATTATTCAATTTTTTAGAAATTGTTTCTTTATTTGTGAATAATAAGTTTCTTTATTTGTTAGAAAATATATTTTTCTTGGTTAAATTGTGAATAATGTTTTCTTAATTTTTAAAATAGTTTTCTAATTTATTAAAGAAATATTTTCTAATTAATTTAGAAATTGATATTTAAATAAATAATGCAAAGGAATTTCTTAATTAAATTTAAAAAGTCATTTTATTTAATTATGAAAATAGTTTTCTTTAAATATTAAAAGATAGTTTTCTAATTAAGGACAAGTAATTTATAATTAGATTAAAAATAATTTTCTAATTGAATTATAATTTTTTACTAGTTGAATTTTGAAAAGGATTTTTCTAAATTATGATAAGTAAGAAGCATAATCCATTGAAAAAAGTTTTAAATTAAATTTTGCCAAAGGAATCAAGATAATTGGAAATAGTATCCAATTGGATTTGTAAATTATTTTCAAATAAAATTAAATTTCTATTTAGAATAAAAGTTTAATATATTTAGGAATCACCGAGTTTAATCTAATTTAAATTTTTCAAGCAGTTTAAAATATTAATTTAGATTACGAAGATCAGTAACTAAAGTCAAATGAAGCTTGATATTTTATATATATAGTTTGATTATGAGTGCATAAGTTGCATGTTTGAATATATGTTTGATATATTCTGCATATTATATGTTTTATATGTATGATATTTTACATGTAATTTCTATTTGATGATTCAAACAAAATTAAATCTTTCGATAAAAATATGAGGTACATGTTTTAACATGATTGTTGCCTTCCATTGCTATAAGAACACATCTAAGTTTTGTTTATTATTAGGCTTGTTGATCAAATTCAAGGTCGTGTTAACCCAAAGATGTTTAATCTTATGATTGCGGGTTCTACTTAACTAAATTTGTGTGATTTGGATAAACAAACTTATGATCATATGAATTTAGAGACAGAGTTAGCTAACATATGTTTTGGCAAGAATTATCACCTAATGGATCTAGGAGTCACATAAGATATAATTGATAAATTTGTTATCTATCTAATTTAAGTATAGTTAGTTTGCTGAACAAACTAAAGATCAACTAAATTTGAAAAGAATCCTAGCCCACTAGAACAATTAGAGTAATCTTTCCGAATAGTAATGAGGCTATTACTTTGAATAAAACAGTGGAAGTAACCAATATATGATTAAAGTCTTAATTTTATTTGGTAGTTATAGTATATAACAAATTACTTGCTTTTCTTTTATATTTTGTTATAAGCGGAATTTACCTATTTAGTATAGTTGATACTAAATTAGTGAACCAAATTTATTGGATAAAGGTTATGTTTGAGAAGAGTTCTCAAACTTTGATTGAAAAAATTGTATGTCCATTATTCAATTTTGTTATTAATCCCTATTAAGGATTTGATGTTAAAGTTTTAGAAATATATCAAAACCATACGGATGACAAAATGTATTGACTTTTTATGCTGGTTAATGTCTCATAAACTATGATGAAAACAAATAAGATGTATGTCAACACCATGATAGCAAGATGCTAGAGGTTGTATAGAGTAGAGTCGAAAGGTATAGTACCTTGTTGAAATTGTTTCATTCAATTTAGCCTACTAAAAGCATAAATATGGACATCAATTAACGACTTTGCTATAGAATGATAATAGTTATTATTAGAAAAAATGATTGTATAATTTTTATTATCTATACGAAATATGAGAGAGATAATAATTATTTCTTATTCATTTTTTTAAGTATTTGATGCTGAATTTATATTGAGCATTACTATAATGTTTAAAGCATGATAAGAAATAGATTGTTGAGCAAAAGTAGTAGATTTATGTTTATCCAAATAGTTTGTATGTGTTGAATCAAAAGAGACTTATGTTTAACATAAGTAACCAGAATACAAAGTTAGATAATCGAGATTATCCTTTTACACCATATATATATATATTTATTATGAACTATATGAAACTTGTGAAATTTGTTAAGTCGAAGAATAACCAAATCAACCTTTAGTGAAAGGTTGATGATGCTAATTAATTGTTAAATTTATACATATGATGTATTAGATGGAATAACAATTCATAAAAGGATTATTCTAATATTTTATTAGATAACTAATGACTTTATGTGATATAGTCATATATATTAAATGAAATAATGATTTAAAATTTTGAACATTTCAAAATTTTAAATCTAAGTAGAAATTAATCGTTGAGAATGTTGAAGCACTTCAATGAGATCTATTTTATGAGTTTTAAATTTTTATTATCTATAAAAATGAGATTATCTGATAAATGCTTTCATAACAAAATTCTATAAGAGTATAAATTTATGTAAGGAGGAAAAATACAATGTGAGATATTGTATGATGCAATATTATTTTTTTTATAGTTATGCCTAGTACAATGACTTTCCTTTAATAGTTCCAATTAAATCGATTAGTAACATTTCATATTAGATATGAAACGTTAAGTCTTTGAAAGAATCAGAGTTATTAAATTAAAGATGTGATACTTAGTTAAAGCATTTATTATCCACTAAGTTTAGAACAAAATTAGATAATAAATGACATGAGATATCCAAAAGGTTAGATATAATCTTACAAACCTATTGAACAAATTCTTTGTTTCAATGTATACTTATAAGAGAATGTTTCTAAAGATAAGCAATGAGAGTAAGATAAAATTTGAAAAATTCAAATCTTATGACAATACATGTTATTGATACATTTGATGTATAGTTGAAAGTGTAGGAAAATCCCGGTGTGTGTATCACATATACACGGTGCGGAAAACAAAATTTTTTTGTTCCGGGACCTTCCCGAAAGCCAGGATCTTCCCGAAAGCCAGGATCCATGTGACTATATAACAAAGTCAAACCAAAACGACCAAAGGAGACCGTCTCTAACGGT
>JANZLF010000006.1:8674634-8685350 GCA_026546835.1 Erythroxylum foetidum | reverse complement strand
AAAGCATGTTGAGCCCGCCATTTTCCGTATGCTTACAAGGGTAACTGTCGCGATTTCTTTTATCATATTTTTCCGCTGTACTTGTGCTAGTTTTGACGAGTCCAAATCTTATGTCTAATTTTATGATGTCTTATTGTGTATAATAAATTTTAGCTATTTATTTATGTGAGTCTTGCGTGAATCTCGTATAAATAAATACAGGTTCCGCATAAATAAATGGCTGAGATTCACTGAACACAATAAGACACCATAAAATTGGACAAAGGATCTTATTTCAGTTTTGATTGTTTCTTCATGTTTTTATCGTTTGTTGAAGTAGTCACTGCTACTGAATAAGTTTCTTATAGTATCAATATGATGGAGTTAGTGTTAATACTGATTAATTTTTCATTGGAAATAATTATTAGATTAAAATTATTAAAATTATATTTTTACAATTATATTGAGTAATAATAAAAATAAAACAATTTTTATAAGATATGAATAAAAATAACAAAATAGAAATTAATCATCTAGTTTATTATAGTGTTATTGCATAATAAATAAAATTGTGATTAAATATATAATATATTGTAATATTGAATGAATACATATACCTTTAATCATTAATTTTGATAAATTAATAAATTATTAATCATTAGAAATGAGTTATTATACTTGTTAGTATAAATAGTAATATATATATAAATGTGATAAATAAATAAATAAACAAAATATAACGATAAATTTAATCAATTATAGATGAAATAAAAACTAAATATCTTATTCATTAATATCATTAAATAATTGATAAAATTAAATAAAAATTTGAATTATTTACTATTAATAAATCATGATAAAACAATATAAAATTAGCTATTAATAAAATCAATTATTATTAATTATTAATTATTTTATTTTTAATGTAAAATAAGGTTGTATAAATATGTTAAATCAATAAAAATAATTTTTACCAATTGGCCTATTAAAAAATAAACTTATTTATTTATTAAATTAATATTTTGTCTTATTTATTAATTTATTATTATATACTTTTAACTATTAATATAATATAATAAATTAGTATTATTGAATATTTAGAATTTTGGATAAAAGTCCTTGCTATTAGACGACTTCTGTTAAAAAATTAGGCAAAGTTCCTACAATGCAACCAACTAAATTTAGTGGCGTGGCTCCTACCCTAAAACCCCAATAATCCAACCAACACTAACTTGAAAGCCCCCACCTCCACCCAACACTCCTTACCCTCCAAATACTTAAATCAGCTAAACCTAATTTACCCCAAAATCATGGATGCCTATTAATGTTACAGGAAAGAAGAATGAAGAAGAATAAAAACATCATCGAATTCCTAGCTCTTTGTTTGTATGAATGAAGATTGAAGAAGACAAAGTTCAAAAACTATTGAAAGGTATATTTCAAGAAATATTTAATTTCTTGGTTGGTTTATCGTTGTATTTCAAGCATTAAAACATTTATTTTTGTTCTTCTTTTCCTTTTCCTTTTATTAAAACGATGAATAAAATCCATAAATTCTTCCCATTCTCCTTACCTTTCAAGTCATTTCCTATTGGAATGATGTTAGAATGAACTTCTCTTACAGGTAAATGATAATGGTAATGAAGCGAACTGAAATAATGGGGGCTGGTTTCACCACCAATATAACCAATATTTGAAGTAGTTTGTTTTACGAAATGATTTGTTTTTTTGTTGAAATCTGGTGACTTCGAGGAATTCAAATAGGTGGCATAGGAACTAAAACATAGGTCTATAAACACTACCACTCAGACAAAGCATCGTCAACAAAAACATTTAGTGACGGAAACAAATCCGCGACAGCAAAACATTATCTGTGACGTTTTTCTAAAATCGTCAAAAAATATTTTTTGCAATGATTAGTCCTACGTCACAAACAATGATAGGTGACGAATATAAAAATGGTTACAAATGATGTACTACGATGTTTATTGTTTGTGGTGAAAGCTGTACAACGATAATTTATTTTTTGTGGCTAAAATGTTTTAGCGATGATTAATTTTTAGTAGCAAAATATATTTAATTACGTTTTTTATAATGTAGGTAAAAGTTACTGGTGACCATTCAAAAAACGTAGCTAAAAATTTTTTGTGACGATTTTATAATTGTAGCCAAAACATTTTGAAAACGAATATTTATTTTTTACAAGAATTTATCATTTAATTATAATTATTAATTAAGTAAACTAAAATAAAAATAAAAATAATTAAAAATTAGATGCATTTTATATAAAAAGCATAATGTAATTAAATGTTAACTACAAAAGTTAAGAAAAAATTTATATACAAACTAAGACTCCTCCTCATCGTCACTACTACTTATATACTTTGACCCAAGCATTTGTTTCACTACGTTTTTTATCCTAGTCAACTGTCTTTTAGTACGGTCTATTTTTTTTCATTATGTTGTAAATTTCATTTAGTATGCTCTAACTTTTCTTCTGCATGATCTAACTTTTCTTCATTACATTGTAATTAAGCCTTAAGCAATCGGTTCTCCTTTTAAAACATCGTTACATATGGTAGTTGTGACGATGATGAATCAATTGGCTTAGGACCATACTCAAGACCTTTGATGTATCCTGATCATGTACCAAGGACGTTGTTACAAATGTCATCTATGTTTGACTCATTTATATCAGACAATGATCTTTGCAACAACCCTTGCATCTTATCATAAATTTAAAACACAAAATCAAGATTTTATTCAAATATTATTATTTAGTATTACATAAATAAAGAAACTTAAATTTTCTAAAAAAAATTACTTACATATTTATTTTGTGCTTCTTCAGACGTCCAACCTTTACCTTCCTTGTAATGTGCCAGTTTGTACAGTGTAATCCTATCACACTCTTCTCTATGTAGTTGATTCTGACTTTATTTTATGGGTAGAAAAAATTGAAACACAATAGATAATATTGAATTTTCTAATATAATAATAACTTCTAAACGAAGAACTTACAAATTCTTTTCTTATTACAACAAACGATTTACAGCCAGTGTTGTAAAGAGTTTTCATTTTTCCTCTATTAACCTTAACTGGCTTTATCACACTTATCCTAAATAAAGAAAAGAAATAGTCATTAAATTGTGTAACAAAATTAATGGAAGCAAATGTAAAGAGAAAAAAGATAAACCTTAATCTTGGTAGAGGTCCAATAATTACACATTTCACTCCAATTTTCTAAAGTCACCCATTCAGGAACATGTCTCTTTATCTCCTCATCCATAAGAAAAGACTTGTAGTATTCACGGATTCAATAACGATGATCCTTCGCCCTTTGTTTCAACAATGAACTCACATAGGTTAAAACTTCAGGGTTCTCGATATCGATGATATTGAGCTTCATCTGTGAACAACACATATAAGCTAAATTAATCTTTAATAAGTAAAACAAAATTGCCTATAATTAAATAAATTGAAAAATTACCGAACTTTTTCCAAAAAAATTTATAGCAAGTTGTCTTCCTTCAACTATCTGACATGTTAAAGGCAAGCCAATTCATTCCTAGCAATGACTCCTAACTCACTGGACAAATTTGTCAATTGGATCTTGTCAACAGGATGGCGTTGCGTGGGGTCAATATGCACAGAAAACTTGTTGTTCATTACAACATTCATGTGTTGCAACTCATAACCTTTAGTGATACCTCCACCTCTTTTTCTTATACTGGTATAGGAACCAACAACAAAAGAATAATGATAAGAGAAAGCATATTAAACATGTAAATATATAATTGAACAAAAGTGTAATTACAAGTGGTTAAGATTAACAGACTTGAAGACCCCTCAATAGTATTTGCAATAGATAAAGGTTATTGCTAACTGCCTTCATTGGTAGATGAACTAGGTGGTTGTCTGATAGGGTTAGATTGATATAATTGTTGTGGGTTCAAATCAATTTCTCTAGTTGCCACCTTCTTTCCCTTATTTCTACCTGGTTCTATTATATTGAATATCTACAAATGAAATATCAATATTATGCATAAACATAAATCAAACATCAACATTTTATAATAATATAAGTCAAACATGAACATTTCGCATAAATATAAGTCAAACATTAACATTCTATAAAAAATAAGTTAAACATGAACATTTCACATAAACATAACTCAAACACCAATATTCCACATATATACATAACTCAAACACTAACAATCCATATAAGTATAACTAAAAGAACAACATTTGCATAAACATTATTCAAACACAAACATCCCGCATAACATAAAACATAAACCAACATTCCGCATACCCTAAAACACACACCAATATTCTGCATAATATAATTGAAACATTAGCATTCCACATATATCTATACATGAAATATCAACATTTTGCATAATATAACTAAAACACCAACATTCTACATATATCTATAAATGAATTATCAACATTCTGCATAAACATAAGTAAAAAATCAACAATATACATTACATGAGTAAAATTCAGCAATACGGATTGACATAACTCAAACATCAACATAACATTTCAAACAATATAAACAATTTATTTACCTTTTACGACAATCTTTTGAAAATCATGGAAACTTTTCATTAAAGTCTTTTCACGCCAATGAGTCTACTGGATGACGCATAATGTTATCATCAAAGTGTTTCTTTTTATGCCACCTCATATCTATAGTTGTTTTTGTTGACATATAAATTTTTTATAGTTATGGTTTAACAGGAAAGTATCTCAAGATTTTATTCGATGTCTTTTTCCCTCTCCCATCATCCACTTGTCACCTTGATGTTCCATAAATTGGACACTCCTGAAGATCTTTACTGTCTTTCCTATAAGTATGTATTGATATATATCCTAATCCAAGCTCCCTCAACAATTTCTTTGCATCATAGTAAGATTTGGGCAATTTATGCCCAACGCCTAATGAATCATTTAGCAAGTCAATTAACATATCAAAAGAATTATTACTCCATTTATTATACACCTTCAATTGCAACAACTTGATAACAAAAGATAGTTGTGAGAAATTTGAGCACCCTGGATATAATTCTTTTTGAGTAACTTTCAATAACTTTCCAAAATAATCTTCTGTAATGCTACCAATTATGTTAGGCACACCTGCTTCATTCATAGTATCTATATAATTCCTATAATCATCTAACATATCTCCAATCCCATCATCACCATCATCATTAACATCATAATATTCTACATCATTGTTGTTAATACCATCATAACTTGTACCAACACTTCTACTGCAACTTTTTTCCTTACATTACCATGACAAAGCCATAGAGTATAGAATTTATCTTTGCCTCAAATTAGCAAATGATTGTATACCATATCTTGACTTTAAGAGTCGATATTTAAGCAATCAATTTATAAACAACAAATACGGCATTCATCACCCATTTGATCTTTTAAAAATTGCATGAAACTCTTAACTCCTTCTACATATTAGTGGGCCATTTTTTATGAGACATCCAACTTTTATCCATCTAGTTATACACGTAAAGTTAAATAACTGAATTACTAAATGTAATCACCATTCTATATAACATAATGATAAATCAATTTAAACAAACACTAAGGTACGTGGCATTGTTTACACCTGTGAATCTAGAAAGAGATTTCTCATTGTGACTCCTAGGCTCATGGAATTTTCACTAATAAGCCTTATGGGAGCTACATCACGGGTTTCCAACCTATATATTATCATACGACTTTATTGTGCATCAAAATCATTTTGAATTTTACATGACTACATAAGTTATTATTTCTTTAATTTTTTAATTCAATTTTATACACATAGTTCCAAATACAAAGAAACACAAAGTTCCAGCCCATATAGCATCCTACGTTTCTAAAAATGTTATAAACCACAACATAAAACCAATACCACCTTCGCATTCACACTTTACCCAAACACAGCCTTATTTACTATAAAAGCAAAACATATGTTAGACATTAATTATTTGGATGACTTACCTGGGCAGATGGATGGACAACCATAGACTACAAAGAAGAACAATGAGGTTAGTCAATTATCAACCTTTAAAAACAAATGGCAGCCTGCAAACAAGACAATTTCATATTTCATATAATACATTAGTTAAAAAACTACAATTTTTGGACACATAACCAATAACTTACCGTTAATAAAATTGTCACAGTGATGGGCTCACGATAGTTTGTGACTAAGGAAAACTTCAACCGAGAGTGAGAATTTAGAGGACCTAATCTGAAAGTGACATTAGAGATTCAAATTGAATTTTAGTCGAACATCTTATAGGCTATAGTTAAACAAGGTTCCTAACACTAAGATTGCATTTTCAAAGTGAAAATACATGTATAGTGAATAAATTTACCTAAAATAGTAAACAATGACAGTACATTTTCAGTTCTCAATGTAACTTAAATATAATCTAAGGTTCTCGACAGACCCAATAATGTCGTACTTTAAAGAGAAACAATCATCTTCAATTCATCCTTTTCTTGTTAACTTTTCCCCTATTCAATTATCTTCGCTTCAACATAACCAATGAAATGTTGCTCTTTCCAATTACATTTTTCCATAAGTCTCTTCATTCATGCCTCACTTTTGTACTACATATCATTAAATACAAAACCCTGAAATTTTATTCTCTTTAGTCGGTTGGATTGGATGTGTTTGCTTAATTGGTATATTTGCACATGTAATACCTTGAAGAATAGTTCTTAGTCAACTTTCCACTTCAACTATCTCACTATGATAATTGGTTAGCTAAAAGTTAAATGAGGTTGATGAAGTTCATATTTTATCAATTAAAAATTATATAATGGCTTTAAAATCAATATAAAACTTATTTCACAGAATTAGAATTTTAAACATGCTTAACTTAAATAAACCATAAAAAGGAAACACATTTTCTATCATATGGCTCCATCATACAATTTTTGATATATAAAAATGTAGATTGATTTGGTGGATTTGATGTTTATTTATAAAATCGTTATTAATAGATCAAATTAATCAAAAGTTACAAATAAAGTTCATGAACCTAAATTATGCATTACTTAATTAAATCATTAATGTTACTTATCAAACAATACGTGAAACAAACACTTGAATTCAAAACCCAAGATATAAAAAGAATATAATCTTCGTCAAGAAAGAAGGAAAAAGCATCCTAATGTAGACGTTAAACCATGCTTATTAATTAAAAACTTCTATAAATAAAAAACTTTAATTGTCCACTACCCAAACATAATGCCTATAGTTATTTGAATACACCTATATAAGTAGAGCCCTCCCATCATTTAAATCAATGTAACATGAAGCTCATCAAACACCTTACATGCATCAAAAATTCATCCTAACATCGCAACCAAAATCAATTCTTTTCCCTTCCATCACTAACATTTATACATTCAATTTGTTTTCCAATCACAAAATACCCAAATAAACAAATAAAACTAAATTTATTCATCATAAATACATCCAACATCACATAACCAAGCAAGCAGAAAATAAGTAGCTAACAACGTACATAAAGGAGAGACGATAGAACCAACCCAGAGAAGATAGAACCACGCCATAAAGAAGAAGATTGTCTAAAGAAAATGGAAGGTCGTCAGTAGAGGGAGAGAATGAACAGTGGGTGGGAGAGTGACACGGAGTTTTAGTGGTGTTTTAGTACTAGTGGTATTTTAGTAGTTTTACTTGTTTTATTAGTAAAAGACTATTTTATCCTTAGGTTTTCATCTTTTAGAGTTTTTATTATCTTTTGTAGCTACTTGGCGACAACTTTTGTCAGTTTGAAAACATTATTTCAAATTTCTATTGAATTTCTTTGGTTCTTCAAAGGGTTTCGTACAACCTTTTAAAAATTAAATGCTATACGTTGCGTCAGGTGGTATCAGAGCAGGTTGTTTATTAGGAGTGATAGCAATGGTCTTCGTGACAGTGTTCAGGAGGCTAGGACTCCTTTTTTAGGAGATGAAGCATTGCAATGTTTGAAACAATGTCTGGAGCAGCAGATAGAACACAGATTTCGACATTTCGAGAAGCGTCTTGAAGAGATTGTGGAACATTTAGATGCTCTAGGAATTGATACACACAGGAGGCAAGATAACCGTAGAAGACTAGGGGTGGAGATGGCTCGTGGTGAACCTATGGGTAGAACTGTTCCTACAAGGAGACAATCAATCTATGAGGAGGATTCGAAGGAAGAAGATTACTATGAGCTGAAATGACTTGGGCATTTTCAACAACATGATGGGCGTAGGAGGAGAGACACTTATAGTGGATTTGAAGGTAGAGACGCAAGGGATTATAGACTGAAGGTGGATATCCCCTATTTTAATAGTAGTCTAGGTATTGAAGATTTTTTAGACTAGCTTGCAAAAATTGACAAATTCTTCGAATATCTAGAGATTGCACCAGAGAAAAGAGTTCAGATTGTGGCTTGTATACTAAAGGGGGAGCTTTGGCATGGTGGGAAAGGATTCAGTCACGGAGGGAGTGTGAAGGGAAGGGACCGATGCATACATGTTTTAAAATGAAGTTTCTGTTGAAGCAGGAATTCTGACCACCGGATTACAAGCAGATTCTATTCTAGCAATATCAATAATACAGTCAAGGAGGATGGACAATGCACGAGTATATCACAGAGTTCATGAGGTTGGCGGAGAGAAACAACCTTCTAGAATATGAAGGAAAGCAGGTTGCCCAATATTTGGAAGGGTTGGTAGATTCTATTCCAACAATATCAATAATACAGTCAGGAAGGATGGGCAGTGCACGAGTATATCGCAAAGTTCATGAGGTTGGCAAAGAGAAACAACCTTCTAGAATATGAAGGAAAGCAAGTTGCTCAATATTTGGAAGGGTTGAGACCAACACTTCGGGACAGAATAGGAGTACAAGTTATCTACACGTTGTCGGAAGCAAGGAACATGGCCTTAAGGGCAGAGATAATGTAGCACTAGCGCAGTAGAAGGAATGTAGAGAGCTATAGAACTCCATCATCTAGTGATAAATACAAAACTGTGCAAGAGCATACTCCCTGTATTCATGAGATGCGGAGTGTGGAGGATAAAATTATGGGAAAAAAGCATACGGTTAAGGCGTGAGATAAGGAGATGAAGAGATTTGAGAACCCCTATGCTAAACTAATTGTAGGGATGTGCTTCAAGTGTAGTCAACCTGGACATAGATCTAATGAGTGTCCTTTGAGGAAGACGATTAACTTTGTAGAGAGGGATGTAGATGACGAGGGAATCACTCGCGAAGCAGATAGAGATGAGGATGATGAGTATGAAGTTAGCGACGGTTCAGCGTATATGGTGAGGAAATTGATGTTAGCACCTAAGCAGGAAGACCAAACCCAAAGGAATCAACTATTACACACGAGATGTACTATTCGTGACGGGGTATTTAGAGTTATCATTGATAGTGGAAGATGCGAGAACATTATTGGAAAGGGTGCAGTGAAGAGGTTAGGATTACCAGTGGAAAAACATCTTAATCCTTATACCTTAGGGTGGATTAAAACTACAGTAGACAAGATAGAAGTCACAGAGAGTTGTAAAGTTACATTCTCTATTCGCAGGTATAAAGATGAAGTATATTGCAATGTTATTGACATGGATGTTTGTCAATTGTTGCTTAGGAGACTGTGGCAGTTTGATGTGGATGTTCAGCATTCCGAAAGGAGCAACCAATAACCTCTGGAGGGTAATGGTTTCTTGTCTATATCCAAGAGGTTCGAAGTGGAGATCAAGGAAACACGACAAGTACATGAGTTAATGATCAAATAGATGTTGACAAGTGAGGTAGAGTTTCAAGTGGAGGAGTACTGGAGATAATACGACCCCTACTACAAGAGTTCAAGGGGTTGATGCCAGACGATATCCTGGATGGGTTACCCCTATAAGGGATATCCAACAACATATAAACATCGTTCCTAGATTCAGTTTACCGAATTTGCTTACTGAATGAATCTAAAGGAAAGTGAGATTTTAAAGGAGAAGGTGGAGGAGTTATTATGAAAGGGGCTTATAAAAGAGAGTATGAGTCCTTGTACAGTTTCAACATTATTGACTCTAAAGAAGGATGGAAGTTGTATAAATTTCTTAGACCACGGTTGGATGATATGTTGGATCACTTATATGGTGCGATGCTATTTTCAAAGATTGATCTAAAGAATGGGTATCACCAAATTTGCATAAGGCCAGGTGACGAATGGAAGACGACTTTCAAAACAAAAGAGGGTCTATATGAATGGTTGGTGATGCCATTTGCATTGTCCAACTCACCAATCGCTTTTATGAGGCTGATGAATTAGGTACTCAAACCTTTTATTAGTAAATTTGTTGTGGTTTATTTCGATGATATCTTGATTTACAGTCATTCGGAGGAGGAACACTTGTTCACCTATAGCATGTGCTAAAGGCCTTAAGGGACAACCAATTGTACATCAACCTTAAGAAGTGCAATTTTATGACAGATTCATTAGTATTCTTGGGATATATAGTGTTTGCGGATGGGGTAAAGGTGGATGAAGCAAAGGTTAAGGCAATCAAAGATTGGTCAACACTGAATAATGTGGGGGAACTGAGGAGTTTTCATGATTTGGTGTTGGACCTCGAAATTTTCTTGGAATTTTTGAATTATAAAGTGGCATTAAATGAGGAAATTTATGGTGACTTATTTGTGTGCAAAGA
>JANZLF010000006.1:8656082-8674534 GCA_026546835.1 Erythroxylum foetidum | reverse complement strand
TATAGAAGTGTATTTTGAACACTTTGCAGGTTTGGGTTTATGAAAATGCAGCCGTTATGCTGCCCAATTTTCGATAGAAAAATTGATTATATGGCAATAAAAGAAAATAAGAACGGATTAAAAGATGAGATTTTGGGATATGTATGTCTGTATGAGTTTTGCGATTTATGCAATTGAGTAAAATGAATAAGAAAAGGAAAAGAAAGAAAAAAAATTTATACCGAATTTAGAATATGTCATAGTCTAGGTTTCCAACGCGATCGCATTCTTCGATGTATGTTCCCGGATGTCGGATATGATTCAATTCGATTTCTTTGATTTGCTTTCGTTTCGCCTTCGTTCTTTTCTTCGATTATCTCATTTGTTATTCGTATTCCGATTCGAGTATTCGCTTTGCTTTCGATTCTTTTGCTTTACGATTCGATTTCGCTTTGCTATTTGTTTCGCCTTTTGATTCGCTTGCTATTGGTCTTCGGCCTTTTCCGTATTCGTGTTACATTTTCCGGTTGGGATCCGGTTCCCGGATCGAGTCCTAAAAGGAGAAGCCAACAATCTTACTTGTCAAAGAAAATTGATGTTCTTAATTTTAGGAATCTTATTCTGTCACCTTAAAATTTTCCTACAGAAACAAATTCAGTTATCAAAAACCAAGAACATCAATTTAAAATAACAAAGTAACTAGAGGGAAGAATAATAGTAACTCTAACCTTTTAGATAGACAAATGAAAAGATACATTTTCAAACAGGGTGGTTTTCTAAGTTAGAGACTAAGTTATATGGATTAAATTATTATTTGAAAGGTTTGTTAGATTAAATTAAATTAATTAAGAATTGAGACCAAGTATTTGAATGTCTTTCTAGTTGATGAATAATGCAATTGAGTAGATGATGGATTACCTTGATTTCTCTAATATATATTTCGTTTACCTAAAATTGTCACCTATTTAAATTGAGAGTAATTCAAATTGATTTACTTGAGGACGAGCGAAAGTGTAAGTAGTTTTAGGTTTTCTAATCCATATTATTTCTATTACAAACTTTTATTTATTTAAAAATTAATTCTATTACAAAATTTTATTTATTTACTAGTTAGAAGTTTTAGGTTTTTCTAATCCATACAATTTCCTTAAGGGATAAACTCCTACTTACTACTATATTACTTGCTAACGAAAGGTACACTTGCCTTTGTTATAGGTAATAGATACCTAATACGAAAATGTATAACTTGATAGATAAAATAATGATCCATTAATATGCACATTTACCACAAATAAAAAAAAGTATATTTTATAAAACATGTAATCTTATAAAACATAATAAAGAAAACTACCTACAATGTTTATGATACTAATGATTTGCATTAAACCTTAATATTTCATAAAAGTTTTAATTAAGCCCTTATCCTTATCTACGATGTCATTTTTTGAAAGAAATAAAATATTTATATTTCATTAATGAGGAAAAAAACCATTAAAATATACAAGTTAATTACAAAAAACCACAAAAAATCATATTAGGTTGAAACCTCGGTCTAGTGGGATTTAGTGTAACTAAAGCCTAAGCAGTACTAATACCAAAATAAGCTCCAAAAGCATCCAATTGCTTGAGGATTTGTCAAATGGTGGGAAAGTTCAGTCACTAGACACCCAAGCTCTTAATTGTTTACTCAATGATGGGTATCTTTTATTTGTACTGATATATATGAACCTTCACCTTCTTAGACAATATTCATTGATTCTTCCCTTTCTTAGACAAATTATCAACCAAATTATAGTATAATATTCAAATCATCAATTTCGAAAGATCAAAATAATGTTTAAATTCTTAACAAAATCACAACACCAAGTTGAAATGCTCATCCAAATCATAACATAATATTTTTAATTATTAATGAAATCATAATATAATGTTTATATCCTCAACCAAATCACAACTTGATGCTCAAACATAGTTCAATTTGTTGATTCACCATCATCAGGATATTTTGTTATAGTTAATTTTTCCCTTATTTTGATAACTAATATTAAGATGTTATAATTTTAATCGAAAATATTTTTTCTCTCTCAAAAGTTACTTTCTCCTTATATCAAGATGCTATAATTTCTTTCTTTATTTATGTTTTCTTATTTCCTAAACAAAACTTTGCTTTTAAATATGAAAACGGATAATTTTCAATCTATTACAAAAATATAATCTAACTATAGCCGATGTTTATTCTATAATCTAAGCATAATGCATTACAAAAATATCAATGTATGGGTTTTGTACCTCAATCGATGATGAAACCAGTACCTCAACCCAGTAAAAAACATAAACTGATGATTACCCATACAATCAAACCACCAACAAAAACCCAAATGAAAAAAGCAGTATATAAAACTCAGTAAAAAACAAAACTCACTTACCTCAACTGATGATTAAATGAAGACGCAGAAGGAAGAAGGGAATAGAAGCATATGAAGAAAGAATGGAACCGAAGCACATGAAGGAAGAAGATGAATGTAGAAGGAAGAAGATGGACAGATCGAAGGGAACTGAAACACACATGGATGGTGATAGAGAATCGACGACATAACAGAAAACGAAAGAGAGGAGAAAATGAGCATCAACGAGGGGGTGGGTTAAATGCCTAACCAACTAAATGATGTCATTTTTGATTTATTAAAAACATTGGAGCCGAAGCTAATGACAACATTTAGTTTTTAATTTTATTGATGAAATAACTCTTCCGTCGGTAAATCCTCGACGAAATCCACACATTCCTGACAAATTTACCAATGAAAATAACTATTCCATAATTGAAAATTTTGTTGGGATAATTTTCCTACATCTTTACTGAACAAAATTTGTCTGTCATTGAATGCAATTTTTTCTAACAATTTTACTGACGAAAATTGATTTTCTATAGTTGATTACCTACGATATTTTTACTGTCAGTAATTTGTAATTTTCTTGTAGTGTTTTTTGTGATGATCAGTCTTCAATTGCAAATAGTGATAGGTGACGACTATAAAAACGGTCACTTATGATGTATTGCGATGTTTATTATTGGTGGCAAAAGTTGTAGGTCGGCGATTTATTTTTTGTGGATGAAATATTTTAGGAACAATTAATTTTTGGTAGAAAAATATATTAGCTAGTTTTTTGTAACGTAGGTAAAAATTATAGTTGACCATTTGAAAAATGTAGCTAAAAAGTTTTGGTGACGATTTTATAATTGTGGCCAAAACATTTTGATCATAAATATTTATTTTTTATAACAATTTATCATTTAATTATAATTATTAATTAAGTAAACCAAAATAAGAGTAAAAATAGTTAAAAATTAAATGCATTTTATATAAAAAGTAAAATGTAATTAAATGTTAATTAAAAAATTAACAACAAAATTATGTACAATCGTCACTACTACTTACATGTCTTCTTGCCACCTCATTCATAGGGAAAGAATTGTAGAATTTATGGAGTCGATAATGATGATCCTTCACCCTTTGATTCAACAGTGAACTCACCCAACTTAAAACTTCAGGGTTCTCGATATTGACGATATTGAGTTTTATCTGTGAACAACATGTATAAGTTAAATTAATCTTCAAATAAGTAAAACAAAATGGCATATAATTAAATAAATTGAAAAATAACTGAAACTTTGTCCAAAGAATTATGTAGCAAGTTGTCTTCCTTCGAATGCTTGGCATGTTGAAGGCAAAGTGATTCATTCCTAACAATAACTCCTAACTCACTAAACAATTTGTTGATTGGATCTTGTCAACAGGACGACGTTATGTGGGATTAATATGCACATACAACTTGCTGTTCATTGCAACATTCATGCGTTACAATTCAAATAAAAGATACCTCAACCTCTTTTTCTTATGCCAGTATTAGAATCTGACAACAAAAGAATAATGATAAGAGAAAACACCTTAAACATGTAAATGTATATTTAAGCAAAAGTGTAATTTTAGGTGGCTAAGATTAACAGACTAGAAGATCCCTCATTAGTATTTGAGGTAGATAAAGGTTGTTGATGACTTCCTTCATTGGTGGATGAAATTGGTGGTTGTTCGATAAGGTCAGATTGATGTAGTTGTTAAAGGGTCGGATCAATTTCACTAGTTGCCACCTTCTTTCTCTTGTTTCTACCAAGTGCCATTATATTGAATATCTATAAATAAAATATCAACATTACGCATAAACATAAGTCATACATAAACATTCCATAATAATATAAGTCAAACATGAACAATTCGCATAAATAAAAGTCAAACAATAACATTTGCAAAAAATAAATTAAACAGGAACATTCCGTATAAACATAACTCAAACACCAACATTCCACATATATGCATAACTCAAACACCAACAATCCACATAAACATAAAAAAAAAGAACAACATTTGCATAAACATTAGTCAAACAAAAACATCCCACATTACATAAAACACACACCAACATTCCACATATATCTATACATGAAATATCAACATTCGGCGTAAACATAAGTAAAATATCAACAATGCGCATTACATAAGTGAAATATCAGCAATACGGATTAATATAACTCAAACATTGACATAACATTTCAAACAATATAAACAATTTATTTACTTTCAATCATCATAAACATAATTTTGAAAATCATGATCATTAATTACATTATCATTAGACTCTTCATCACTAATATATTCGGCCAAAGTATCATCATTTTCATTTAATTCTTCCTGAGTATAATCTTCATCTTTTTCCACAATAAAATTGGCTTGTACTTCATCCACTTGTACTATACTAGGATCAACATCTCTCCTATGGAATGATGATATATCAGTTCCATAAAAATTAAACAGGTTTACAAAGTTTTGCTTCATATGGTAAGTGAATTTTCAAATGAACTATAACATCAAAAAATGACAGGGGGATACTAATTCAAGCTTATATAGAATCAAAGCTATGTCTTTTTCCATTTTGTCAAGCTCTTTAACTTTAAGTGTCTTACAATATAATTGCTTAAAAAACTCACCCAATTGACCCAAAGTTATAGACACATCCTTCGACACACACCCATGTGTTCTAATAGAAAGTAATCGTTGCAAAAGTACATGATTGGCTTTTCAACCCCAATACTTTTCCCTCTTTAACATTCACACAATAACCTATATTTGATGCATACCTATTAGGAAACTTGACTGATTTAAGAAATTGACAAAAATACTGCTTCTCCCTTTTTGACATGTTGTAACAAGCTAGGGGAATAAGTATGGCCCATCATCTTTTCTTTTCAAATACAAGTCTTTTCTTATATTCATATCTTGTAAGTTAAGTCTAGCCTTAATTGTGTCTTTCAATTTCCCATCAATTCCCATCACAGTTCCTAAAACATTCTTATAGATAATTTTCTCAATATGCGTCACATCAAGATTATGCCGCAATAGAAATTCCTTCCAATATGGCAAATTGGAAAATATGTTTTTTTTATTCCAATTAAGCTCAACATCATTTCTTTTTTACTTCCTATTACTTGGGTGTTTACTAGGTATAATGTTGATTAAATGTGATAGCTAGTATACAACAACATCACTAGATAATTGAAAAGGAGTTTCACCCAATCCTATTTTACGATTAAACAATTTGTTTCTTTATCATCTATGCCTATGTTCCAAGTAACGATGATGTCCTATATAACAGATTTTACTTCGTAGTCTCATTGAATATGTTTGATGGTTACACACAGGACAAGTCATATACCCTTTAGTGCTCCAACCAGACAAATTCCTATAAATTTAGAAATCATTTATAGTCCATAAAACAGCGGCATGCATTATAAATATTTCACCTTGAACAACATCACAAGTTTCTAATCCAACCTCCCACGGTTCGTTTAAGTCATCAATTAACGGTTGCATGTATACATCGATATCTTTACTAGGAGCAGTAAGTCTTGTAATAAGCAAAGACAATAACATTAAAGGCTCCTTCATACATTTCCATGGAGGTAAATTGTATGGCACTAGAATTACCAGCCAGATGTTGTAAGAAGTACTCATATTACCGAAAAGATTAAATCTATCTTAGGCTAATCCAAGTCGAACATTACGACAATCTTGTGCAAACCATGGAAACTTTCCATCAAAGTCTTTCCATTCCATTGAGTCTACTGGATGACGTATAATGTTTATGCCACCAAATATTTATGGCTATTTTTGTTGACATAAAAAGTCTTTTCATTCGTGGTTTAATAGGAAAGTATCTCAAGATTTTACTCGGTATCTTTTTCCCTCTCCCATTATCTACTTATCGCTTTGATGTTCCACAAATAGGACAGTCCTGAAGATCTTTACTGTCTTTCTAAAATAGAGCACAATCATACTTACAAGCATGCATTGATATATATCCTAATCTAAACTCCCTTAACAATTTCTTTGCATCATAGCAAGATTTGGGCAATTTGTGCCCAACAGGTAATGCATCATTTAGCAAGTCAATTAACATGTCAAAAGACTTGTTATTCAATTTATTATACACATTCAACTGCAACAACTTGACAATAAAAAGTAGCTGTGAGAAATTTGAGCATTCTTCTTGAGCAACTTTCAATAAATTCCTAAAATTATCTTTTGAAATACTACAAATTATAGTAGGCATACTTGTTTCATTCATAGTCTCCATATAATTCCCATAATCATCTGACATATCGCTAATCCCATCATCACAATCATCATTATCATTACAATCTTCTACATCATTATTGTTACTATCATCATAACTTGTACTGACACTTCTACTACAACTTGCTTCCTTATGTTCACCATGATAAAGCCCATAGAGCATAGAATTTATCTAAGCGTTGAAATAGTAAGTGATTATATACCATATCTTGACTTTGAAAGTAGACATTTAAGTAATTAATTTATGGACAACGAATACATCATTCATCATCCAGTTGATCTTTTACAAATTGCATGGAACTCTTAACTCCTTTTACATATTCAATAGACCATTTTTTATGAGACATCTAAGTTTTATCCATCTAGCTATACACATAAAAGTAAATAACTGAATTACTAAATGTAATCATCGTTCTATATAACATAATGATAAATCAATTCAAATAAACACTAAGGTTCGTGGCATTGTTTACACCTGTGAATCGAGAAAGGGACTTCTAGCTGTGACTTCTAGGCTTATTGAATTTTTCACCGATAAGCGTCATGGGAGCTGCATCATGGGTTTCCAACCTATATACCATCTTATAGCTTTATTATAAATCAAATTCATTTTAAATTTATGTGACTATACAAGTTATTATTTCTTCAATTTTTTTATTCAAATTCATACAAAAAGTTCCAAATATAAAGAAACACAATGTTCCAGCCTATATAGCATCCTACTTTTCTAAGAATATTGCAAATCACAACATAAAACTAACACCTCCTTTGTATTCATACTTTACCCAAACACAACCTCATATACTATAAAAGCAAAACATATGGTATACATTAGTTGGAACACTTACCTGGACAAACGGATAACTACATACCACAAAGAAGAATGACGTGGTTGGTGGATTATTGACACTCTAAAAAGAAATGAAAGCCTGCGAACAAGATAATTTTGTTTTTCGTATAATACACTTGTTCAAAAACCACAATTTTTGGACACATAACCAATAACTTACTGTTTATAAAATTATGGTAGTGATGGGCTCACGATAGTTTGCGAATAAGGAAAACTTCAACCGAGAGTGAGAAGTCAGAGGACCCAATTTGAGAGTGACATTAGAGATTTAAATTGAATTTTAGTCGAACATCTTATAGGTAGTAGTTAAACAAAGTTCCTAACACCAATATTGCATTTTCAAAGTGAAAATACATGTATAATGAATAAATTGACCTAAGATAGTAAAAAATTATAATACATTTTCACCTATACATTTGTGTAATTTATCAATGTATACTTAAATTTAATATACGGTTTTTGGTTGATCCAATAATGTACTACTTTAAAGAGAAACATTCATCTTCAATTCACCCTTTTCTTACTAACTTTTTCCCTACTCAATTATCTTCTCTCCACCGTCACCAATGAAATGCTCTTTCCAACAACATTTTCCATGAAGTCTCTTCAGTTATGGATCACTTATGTACTACATTTAACTAAAAAAACCCCAAAATTTTTATGGCTCACTTATGTACTACATATCATTAACTAAAAAACCCCAAAATTTTTATCTCTTTGGCCGGTTGGATTGAATGTGTATGCTTAGCTAGTACATTTGCACATGTAATACCTTAAAGAACAGTTCTTAGTCAACTTTCCACTTCAACTATCTCATTATGATAATTGTGATAATTGGTTAGTCAAAAGTTAAATGAGGTTGAATAACTTCATATTTTATCAACTAAAATTTTTTTAATGGCTTAAAAATCAATCTAAAACTTATTTCATAGAATTAGAATTTTAGACATACTTAACGTAAATAAACCATAACAAGGAAACAAATTTTCTGTCCTATAACTGCATCATACAATTTTTAATATATCAAAAGGTAGATTGATTTGGTGGAGTTGATGTTTATTTATAAAATAGTTATTAATAGATTAAATTAATCAAAACTTACAAATAAAGTTTATGAACCTAAATTATGCATTATTCAATTAAATCGTTAATGTTAGTCATCAAACAATATGTGAAACGATTACTTGAATTCAAAACCTAATAAACAAAAAGAATATAATCTTCGTCAAAAAAGAAATAAAAACATCCTAATGTAAACTTTAAACCATGCTTATTATTTAAAAACTTCTATAAATAAAAGACTTCAATTATACATTACCCAAACACAATGCCTATAGTTATATGAATACACCTACATAAACAAAACACTCCTATCATTTTACATCAACATAGTAGACAATTCATCAAACACCTTACATGCAACGGAAATTCATCCTAGCATCACATCCAAAATCACTTCTTTCCCCTTCCATCACTAACATTTATACATTCAGTTTGTTTTCCAATCACAAAATACCCAAACAAATGAATGCAACTAAATATATTCATCAAAAATACATCCAACATCACATGGTCAAGCAAGAAGAAATTAAACAAAAAATAAACACTTGATGACTTACACAAAGGAGAGATGAAAAAACCAACCCAGAGAAGATAGAACACACACAAAGAAGAAGTTCGTCCAAAGAAGATGGAAGATTGTCAGTAAAGGGAGAGAATAAACAGCCCGTAGGAGAGGGAAAAGAGTAGGAAAAAAGAGTGGAATGCGCAGGGGAGAAGGCTGGGTATCTATTAAACAGATACAAAAAAATGATGTCATTTGTCGATGGACAAATGACGTTTAATTTAAAAAACAGTTCAATACATTTAGCAATGATTATTAAAAATGTTGCCAAATATTAGTATAGATTCAAACTATTAGCGACTCTTACACATTTTCGTCGATAAAATGTAATCTTTTGTAACGATTCTTAAAAACGTCACCAAATGTCAGTATAGATTCAAGCTATTAGTGACTCTTACATATTTTCATTCGTAAATGAAATCTTTTGTGATGATTTCTTAAAATAGTTTCGAAATCTTTATATTTTGTACATTTTCTATTTTCCTATAATATATAAATAATATATGTAAACAAAATTATTTTGTTGTTAATTTGTCATATAACTTGTTAAAATAACATTATTGTTACCTAAATTTATTTTTACACTTACATTCATTGTCGATATTGTTTAATTATATTATTAAAAATGCAAATTAATATTTAATATTGGTTTTCATTGTTTACATTATTGTACTTTATTTTTTAATTACATCGCAATACATATAATTATATATGTAATTAATATAATGTTAAGTTCATGCCATTACCATTTCATGACAGTTATAAACATTAACGCAACGTCTTTTTTTTAAGATGAACATTGCATAATCGAAGATGACATCACTTCGTTTAACAAAAAACAACATTGTTTTTTACTAGGTTATTAACATAAAAACGAACCTCCCTTTGTTTTTGTGTTAGCCGTCAACATTCCTTTTCATCAACACCTAATAAGCATTCTCCCCTTTGTTGTGGTCATCACTTGTGTTTTAGTTTTCATCGTCAAAGAAGCATCGTTACCTGTGTTGGTATTGTTCTTCTTTTCTATTTGCAAACCCTCCTTCTTGTGCTCTATTTATCTGTTATATATAAGGGTTTATTGTGATAGTTGTGTTTTGTTTATTGTGTATGAGATTTTATTTGTGTTTGCATCTTTGGAAGATAGTTTCTTCTATTTCTGTGTTGGGATGTGTATGTCTCGACATTTAACCAACTTCTATGTTTGTTTGACATATGCCTCCTAACTGTTTGATGAAATGCTTTATTGAAGGCTACTTATGCAACATATTTAAATGTACTTATTTACATATGATTGTACCACTTATAGTATACAAATGTAAATGAATTTATTTGAACGTGAAATGAAGTTATGATTATACATATCACTCAAAATTCAAAAGGTCAAAACCAAAAATATGGTTAACTGTGTTTTTTCTGTTAGACATTACAATTAAAACTAAATACTAACAACCTATTACTCTTATTCTTAAAGACCAAATCTTTTAGCATACACACATTTCAGAAAATATATATAATGCACTTGCTCAAAACTACCAAGTTAATTATTAAGATAATTTAAAGTTAAATCACAACCCTATGTAATGGAGTTGCTCAAAACTAGGAAGCTAATTTAAAGCTAAATCCACTAAACACAGTACATACACACTAGATTCAAACAATTTGATCTTTTCAAAATTTTAAATCATTTTTTTCATTTAATACATATGATTATATCATAAAAAGTCATTAGTAATCTAATGAAATATAAATATCATCCTTTTTATGAATTGTTATTCTATCCCATACATCACTTGTATAAGATTTAACAATTCAATACCATTGTCATCCTTTCACCAAAGGTTAATTTGGTTATTCTTCAACTTGCCAAGTTTCCTACGATTCATAGTCATAAGGATACACATATCCTTGTATGTAACTTTATGATTCTCATTTTGTTGATTGGACCAACATGGCACAAAATGATAGTCTCGATTATCCAACTTTTTATTCTTTTCACTTATGTTAAGCATAATTCTCCTTTTATCCAACATATACAAACAATTTGTATAAAATTGGATTAACTACTTTATTTAACAATCTATTTTTTTTAATCATGCTTTAACATTACTGTAATGTTGAATCTAAATTCAGCATCAAGTACTTAAAAGCATGAATTAGAAACACACATGATCTCTATCATATCAAGTATAGGTGTTATGTCTAATTGCCTTCATAACTAGATTTTGGTTACAAATTCTTGTGTTTTAATCCAAATTTGAAATGAATTGAGTGAAAATGGAATGAATGTTGAATGTAGTATCTTGTAAATGTTGCATGAAAACAAGAAAAAGTATACATGAAAGAATGAATGATGGACATGAATTTTGCATGAAAGGAAAGGTGGTGACAAGGACAAACATTGTCACTCTTGTGCATATTTTTCTTTAAATGTTTTAATATTACGTGTCACAAGTTTTTGACAACGTAAAAAAACCTAAACCTAAATTGGGACTAAAAATAGATAGAATAAGAAAGGCTAGAGGTGCGGACACACAGAGAGAGGCTGAACAAGAGAAAGAAGTTATGGAGGTTGAAATAGAGACACACAGATAGAGAGAAGAAAGACTAAAAGATAGAGAACAAAGGAGGCTGGAGAAGAGAAGATTAGTTGGTAGGGAAGAAGAAGAGAAACTACATTAGATAGAGAGAAATACGGGAGCGTCCATTCGTTTGGGTGATAGTAAAACAGGTAGAGGGGCGACAGCTGAAGTCAACATCCTCATCCGATCACCTATTTATTTACTATCTCTATTTTATCTCTGTTGCATTATGGGACTCCTCTATTGAACTTGTTTTCTTGTTATAGTTTATAGTCCATTTCAATTTTACTCTGTTATTGCTTTAAGAATTTTCTATTAATGTTAAATGTGGGATTGAAGTATATGCAAATGATGAAACTTGTTTATTCCATGATGGGCTTATTCTTTTTCTTAAGAATTAATGAATCTAGTTTAGACAACTATGCATGATTGAGTTATTGTTTTATTATTTTATATAGTTTCTGAGCTTATTGGATGTAATAGTATGGCCAAACTTTTCATCATTTTGGTATTAAATGAAGGATCGAGAGAAGAAGTTTAATATAAAACGAAAAACTATAGAATCTTAAGTTATGAATTAGAAACGTAGTAACTTAAGTGGGTAATTATCAATTGGTTTAATATTTAATTTGGATGCTATAATTACCAAATATGAAAGTTAATTGTTTCTCCTCTCCATTTTACCTTCTTCATCCCATCATTTTTCATGTAAGGAATCAAGCCAACTTTGGGTGGAAATTAAGGTAAAAGTTAGTGGTTTTTCCTTCATATTTATCTATTCTTACTTTGCTTATAAAGAACTAAAATTATAAAGATGGAAGTGGGATTGAGATGTGTATTTGTGGTGTTTCTATTTGGTGATTCAAACAAAGCCCAAAAGGAAGGGAAGTAAAGGCAATAGAAGACCTACTTTGTCAATTTTGAATTTTGGGAATTCACCTAGTTAATTCCTAAATTTTTTTATAATTAATATGCATAATTTAGATGTGTAATGATTGTTGGGATGATGCTTTGGTGTTATTTTGGTTTTATCTTGCATAGAATTGGTTTAATATGACAAGAGAGTATCGTGTAGTGGAATTCTATCTAGAGTTTATTGAATCAGTCACTTTGTTTGGGGCATAACTCAGCCTAAAAACCTCTAAATTCAGTGATTTTAGTTGATTATGAAACCTAAGACATAGAACTAAAAATACCTAGAAGAGAATCTAACTTAATTCTAGCTTTATGACATTGGAAAGTGGGATCGAAAATGGTAACCTGATGCTACCCCTCTTTTGGAGTCACTTGTGATATTTAGTCTATATCTCATGATTTAGAAGTCTGAATGGTCTGATTTTTAGTGATGTAAAAACTAGAGACATAGGGGAACAAATTTCTAGAAGACCTCAATAATTCAATCCCTTTCTATATGTATATTGAAGAACAACTAGAGTCTATCATATGATTTACTTCTAGACTGATTGGTTGCTTATTTTTAGACCATTGTGGTCTTGGCCCAAATTGTGTTATTTTGAGTTTTTTTTTCTTTCTGATTTTTATCAAATCTTATCCGAACCTTTTTGAATGTGTATGAAACTTTTCAAACACCTAGAAATGAATGAAATAGCACTTACCATATGTGAATTAGGTGATTAAACATTGGAATTTAAGAATGAACATAATGCATTCCAAAGAAAACTTTCAATTACATAAATGATGTGTTTGCATATTAATTTCTCATATATGTATAGTATGATTATACAAGTGTGATTTTGACACCCTTCTAATAGTGGTGAGTTGTGACTTGAATGTACGAACTCAAATACAAATTTTATGACTTCAAGTGAATATCATATGATGAATTGTGAAATTGGAAAATGATTAAAGTAATGGTTACAGTGTCTGTTCTATTGTCTTGGTGGTGGATAGATAGGCATGCCTATAGAGTTACAGTTCAATTGCTACAGTTTGACACTAATGGTGTCTTTATTTTGAGACTATAATGTCTCCATAGTTTGATGCCTTCGGGTATCCACAGTTTAATACTTTCGGGTATCCACAATTTGATATATTTGGATATCCACAGCTCCTGTTATCCATATCGACAGGAATGTGCATGCCTAGTAGAAAGTAAAGTAAACAAATATAAATAATAAATACAATATGAAAACATAAATAATTGATATTGATAAGCATTTGCATTTGTGTTGATAATTTATATCATTGAGTGCTGAATATCAATGTTTCACTTTTGAAGGTGAATGTGTGGTACATGAACAACATATTGAAGCATATATGCCTTATGTAATTGATTAGTATGCCATCACTATTTATATTTTGTGGTGTTCATGAATGTATGTGCTTGGAAGATGACTACTGTGAGTGTCATCTAAAATAAAATTTTCACTATTAAGCTTTCAAGCTTAGCATAGGTGTTAATCTGTGTAGGTCTAAGTCAAAGAAGTGAGGTACATTGAGCATTTGCAGGGAACAACGCCAAGAAATAGGAGAAAATTATTTTTGGAATGAGTTTTTAGTTAAAGATGATTGTATATATAATGAAGAAAGGAAATTGTATGTTTCTTTTGGATAACCGTGCAAATGTAAAGATGTATTACTACTTTTAAAGGATAATGTTAAGCATTGGGAAGTTTTGTAATGTGTATATGTATAGCATTGAATAGAATTGTATACCTTGAACGCATGTACAAGAATTTGGTTTCTATGTGTGTGGATGATTGTAGGTTCCGTATAAGGGACTTTACACTTATTAGATATAATAGTATGGCCAAACTTTGCATCATTTTGGTATTAAATGAAGGATTGAGAGAAGAAGTTTAATACAGAACGAGAAACTATAAATGCTTATATAATAGCCTGTCTCTATACTTAGGGGCCTAACAATTAGATTAAGTCATATGACCTATATCATTTGAGAATTCTTGAGTTTCATTTCATTTACATGCATAATATTCATATACACACATGAATCATGGTTTAGAAACATTGCAAATATAGTATATGCACTCAATTGACTTATTTCGGTGTATGGAAGATTTTCAATAATTATGATGTGATTGCGTGATTGTGTATTGAACATGTCTTGAATTTTGGTCTGATGTACTATAATTAGTAAATTGGGATTTATTTTTATAAATGGGAGATTGATGAAGTGATATGTGCACCTAGACTAGGAAAAATGTCAATTGACAAGTCAAGTTGACACATGTCAGTAAAAGTAAGTAACACATGGTAGTCTAATTGAGAGACAAATGACTTAGATAATTAAGTGACAAATGACTTAGGTCATGGGTGGCAAGTGGCTTAGGAAGTTATAAGACAAAAGGGCTAGTTATGGAGTGACATTTGGTAGTTTAAAAATAAGACATATGGCTTGGGTCTTTAATTGATAAGTGTTATGACAAGTGTCTCAACACTCACCCTACACCTATACACCAACGACACACACACACATGAAAGACCATCTTTTCTTTTCATTTTGCTACATGCTATCTCCTCCTCCTTCTCTCATCAATGACACCCATATACAACCCTTACAACCTTGAGATTTTGCTAAAATTCTGCACTTTTTCACTCCAATATTCAGTTGTCTTCACCTTGTTGCTGAAATCGCTTTCTGTTTCCATCTTGTTCTCAGAGTATGCTTTATCCTTGCATGTTTGGAGGGCTAAGTTAGATTGATGATTAAGGAGGTTTTAAGCTGATTTATTGACCTATTATGATATATGTTAGCATAACATTCATTATGATTAAATTGAGATGATGGATGAATTGGTTTTGTTTTTATGTATGAAACCATAGGTTAGAGGATGTTCAATGGATGATTTTAGGTTAGGATTTGAAGTATAATGAAGGTGACTTTATGATAAAAAAGGTGTTAGTGTAGTGTTCTTGAAATGGGAAAGAACTAAGACTACATGTATGATAGTGAATGATAGTTACTATTTTGATTTTTGATGTATGAAAGACTAGTTATGAGTTACCAATTGAATGATTTTGAATTGGAATTGGAGATGAAGTTGAAGAGGAAAATGAAGTATAATTAAGGTATAATTGAGGTATAATCAATGGACTATTATGATGGTGTTAAAATCTAGAAATTTTTTTGAAGGAAATGGATGGTGAACTTTCTGTTCACCCATCCCACAATCGTGGAAGTTGCATTAGCTCCTTCCCACGATCATGGGCAAGGCTTTGACAAGAGAAAAAATATGTTTTGTCTTTCCACGATCATGGAAAGGTACCCCACCATCATGGGCAATGCTTTGAAATGGAAAATTTCTGTTTTGTGTGATTATTGAACCAAGTAAGGATAAGTCACTTTACCTTGGTATATTTGCATTTGATTAGGGCTTGAAATGAACTTAGATGGTTGCTTAATCAACTGGTTAAGTGTTTGATAAGTTTAGGTTGTTAATTGAGGTTATAACTTAAGGAATGAATTGTTTGAGATCAATGTATCTAAATCTAGAATTTATGAGTTATTAAAGGAATGAAGGTGCTCTTAGGAATGCAAATGTGATTTAAAGGATGTCAGAAATGTGAATTAGGTATGAATGAATGAGAATTGGAAAATTGTGTGAATATATAAGGCTAGAAAAGGATTGGTGAATGAATTATTGATGAATCTAGAGTAATCAAGTTTACTTAAGGCATAAATTTAATTGCCAATAAGTTACGTACAAAATATGATGTATGAACATCAAGACTTATAAATAAGGATACATAGCTGGGAAATCAATTGAGCATATATTGATCATGACATATAAACAGGATGATTAAGTAATCCTATGATTGATCAACTTAGTAATGTGTGAACTATAAGTGTGTATTACATTATTAAAGAAGCACAATTAGATCGTCAGCATCTAGACATCTCTGAGTCATCAAGGCAATAGGTTAACTGGAGTGTACTGTGAGTCAACTTAGATGTGTAAACTCAATTATATGTGTGCTTCTGTTTGAATTATATGTGTAGTGAGTTAACTTAGATGTTTCTTACTATGAATGAATTGTTTTTTATTAACTTTTAATTATTGAATTATTATTTATATAGATGTGATGATTCTGAACATTGTTGGTGTGAGGAGTTTGGTATTCGGGAATGTATTGGAAGTGCTTTCTAATTATATGTGAAATGTGGAATGTGTGAATAATTGGAATGTGAATACTAGACTTAGATTCGAAGAAAGTGATATATGACTTGTGTACATCGAATGAGGAATATTAAATGTATAATTTGTAAATTATTGTATCTCATTACATTGAAATGCATGAACTAATAAAGGAGTTACGACCGGAGTAGCCAACGTATGAAAAAAGAGCTTTAAGCTTAGAAATGTGATAAAGAGCCTCAGGCTCAAATATAATGAGCCTGGTATCTGCAACGAATATGGTACAAAAATAAGCTCGGTATTTGCGACTGGTATGAGACATCATAGGCGCTCGGTCACAACAAAATGAAAATGAATTGGAGTCACATGTGCACTTGCATATGCATTCTTATGTATGTATTAAATGATTGAATGAATATGTCTTGTTGAATGATTGAATTGACATGCCTTATTGAACTGAGGTGAAATATTGAATTGTTTAAATCTATAAAGAATGTGATGTGTATGAATTACTGAATTACATGTTATGCTTGATGAATTGAATTTTATAATTGTTATTATGTTTTGATATGAGTGAGCACATCGATGATGATTCACTCTCTGAGTTTGTAAACTCATCAAAATGGCAATATTGTTTTTCAGGTTTAATGGAGTTATAGCTCCTAAGGTGATAAAGTAAAAGTATAATACCTGCATTTTAGGGACAAAATCGATTAAAGATCTGGTCACATGATTTTGAAGATTCTAGTTAGAGTATTTTGGTTTAGCGTCCCATTTCACGTTGGACATTTTGTATGAAGTTGTAAACTCTCGCATAATATTTAATGTTTATACATGAGTTATAAATTGTAAAGACACAATGAATGTTATGTTTGTGAATGAAATGAGAAAGCTTGATCTTTTGAAGATCTTGTGACATATGATGCCATAAAGAAGATAATATGTTTGCTCTAACGTGCCATTCTCATAGGGTATGTTCTTGGATGTACTCTGGTATGTCAAGTATATGCTTTATGAAAGTGGTACGTTACAGCTTAAGTTATGAATTAGAAATATATTGACTTAATTAGGTAATTATTAGTTGGGTTTAATATTTAATTTGGATGATAGAATTGTCTAATACGAAAGTTAGATTAGTTTGTTATTTGAATTGCTTTTAAAATCCAACTGTTAATTTTGTTGAGACAATTATCCAATTACTTCACTTTAATCATGCATAGGAGATTGAATTAGTGAAATTAAATCTTAAGAGTTTTCCATACTAGTTGATCAAATCGTTTTTGCTTTTAGTTAAATAAGATTACCTTTTTAGTCTAATTGCTTTTTTTTGTTGGAACCCAATCCCGAGACCGGATCCCGACTGCATATATACTTACCACCATGCTTTCCTGAAATCTTGCGCTTAATTCATTTGCAGTGCTATTCGCTGCTATTCCATAAAAGTGATGAGCGTACACTACCTAAACATCAAAATCTCATATTGACTTATTCATATCAAATGTAGCTTAAGGCCTCAAGTTCTCATAGAGCCAAGAATCACTTTAATCGGAGTCATATAACTCAAGATACACTCCAAAAACCTAAGAGAGTTCATACCCAAAACATGCTCTCTTAACT
>JANZLF010000006.1:8551283-8563272 GCA_026546835.1 Erythroxylum foetidum | reverse complement strand
ATATATTTTAAATTTAATTATACATAATTTAATTATAAATATTAAATTAAATTATTCACAATTTTATTGATAATAAATTTAAATTTATTAAATTTATAAATATAATTTTGAATTAAATCATTCATAATTTTTATTAAAATAAATAATTATATAATATATTTAAATAATAGTAAATCAGATTATGAAAAAAAAAATGAAAACAAGAAACAAAAACTACTTTTTATAGTTTTCATAATTTTTTAAAATTAGAAAAAACTAAAACTAAAAACAGAAACTAAAATTTTAAACAAACAAGATTTTTTTACTAAATTTAAAATTTGAAATTAAAAATAAAAATAAAAATAGAAACAAATACATCAAGAGTTTCACTACTTATTCAGTTAACGAATAGTAATGTTTAGGTCCGTCTACCCTAACAAAAAGTACAAAGAAGATCATTTTATTATCTAAATGATGGTTTAAGATCTTTTTGGGAAAAAAATTTATAAATTTGAAGTGTTAAAACTATTCCTCTCTATTAAACTGAGGTTGGACAGTAAAATTACTGAAAAGTACTTACAGTTAAAACTTCAATCTCCGTAATTAGTAATTACATCCTGCCCTACAGCTTTCAGATCATAATTTGCTGTTTTGAAATTAATAAACAAGATTAGGTGGAAATTTCTCCGGTTATCATTTGTTAAAAATACCTACACGTGAGTGTCTCACATCAAAAAAAGAAAGAAAAAAAGAAGAAGACTAACATATAAGCTTTAGTGAGTTATTCTACTTATTACTAATTAGTTTTAGAATAAAACCTCAGTTGAACTGATGTGTGATCTTTTTTTTTTTCTCGTGTAATCTCGTAAATTTATTATAAATTCTAACATAATATTAGAGCCAATAAAAACCTTGGCCTACTGTTTGCTTCAAAAAGACGTCTATTATTTAAGCAATTGGGGAAGAATGGAGCAAGTAGCCTAGCAGTAGTTTGCCCCAAGAGGGGGCTTATTTGACCTCAATCAAAAGTCCAGCCTTAATGAAGATTATTTACATCTCTCTTCAGATTGTCTAAGTACAAAAATGACTCAAATATAAAGGGGAGTACTGAGAATACTCACATGTGAGCGCCCCACGTCGAAAAAGAATAAAGAGGACTAACATAAGTTTAAAGTGAAGTACCTACTTATTGTCGATTAATTTTAAGATGAAACTTCAGCTTAAGGTTGTATGTTGTCTGGTAGCTCATTGCAAATTCCAACATCACCTAGTTTTCAAGTTAGATTTGCCGACTTGAGGGATTTGAACATTTTAGGCACAGGAAGTTGCCTGGAATCTGGGAGGTTGTACACACACAGGGACTCCTACGAAATAATCAAAGTAAACTGGTTGAACTTTGAAGTTCTTATGCTAAGAAATTTCCTACGACGGGGAAGAGGAACTGGAATATCATTGGCCCAAAATAGTACCGTAGCCTGCGTTGCCAGCATGTTTCCTCGTCAAAAATTTAAAGTTTGTCTTATCGGTGGACAGAGACAGAATTGGACGACTTGTAGTAGAATTCCAAAAAACTATAAATTGGACTCACATGATACAAAGAATAAGCAACATTAATTACTGCAAGGAAACCGCAACTCATGAAACGATCTGCAGCTATCGATGTTGGCTATAAGATAAGATTAACATTCGATTCATAATCATATCCTTCTTGATTCTGTTGTTTCACAGATATTCTTTTCTTTCTGTTTATACAACTATACATTCTGATCTGATGATTACAGTGAACTTTGAAGAAAAACTAAAGAACAAATGACGAGTTGAACACAACTAGTCTCATTAACCCTAGTTGGTGACGATAATAACCCTCTCTCTCGTGCTCCTAGAATGAATCAAACCTTCGTCTGTTCTCTTGTGTCTTGGACGTAGCAACCTGGAAAAGAACCCACCTTTCTTTTGATTATCATCATCACATACTTTATCTCTTCTCATTCTCGAAGTAAAAGCCAGTGATCTACTTTTAGTGAGCGCGTTCTTGCCTCCGAACAAATGCGAAAATGATGAGCCTTTTCCATTTGGGAAATATCGATACTGGTGCATTGGAGTCGAATAAGAAGAATCGGAGCAAGATGAATAGTAAGAAGACAAAGAAGAAGAAGATGATGAAGAGTAATCCTTTCTGGTACCCCTACCACGAGAGCTTGCAGTTAACAGGTTAGAGAGCTTTTCATTGAGACAAAGTGAACAAACCCCCGGTGCCTGCTGGTGCTTCGGGTGCTTCTTGCACCTACCATCCGGCTTTACACGACCCATGATAAGAAGTTCTTTTGTTCTCTTAAACTTTTCCATTGTTGGGAGGTCTTCTGTCTTTTTTGTGTTCAGAGAGGGCGTGCTGGTATATATAAAGAGGGAGCTCAGGGTGTTCTTCCATGATACTTCATGGGAGGTTTCGTTGGAGACTTCTTAAAATAGCTTTTTTGACGGTTTGACATGGAATTTGACAAGTTGGCTGTCAGGACCAAATGGACGGTTGTGATAAGGAGTGTAGTTTGTGGGGTCCGCCTCCGTCGGTGGCTGTGATCTTTATGCGTAGATTAAGTTAAGTGGTGTGGAATGCAAGTAAACAAGTCTAAGGAGGGCGGCTTGGATTGTTTCCTTTTATTTATCCAAGACAAATGAAAAAAAAAATTAAGCAAATTTTAATAAAAAAGAAAAAAATAAATAAAATGCAAATATTAAACATTTACTTTTAATACGAAGTCAATCCATAATCTTTGGCGCGTGCAAATTAACTATATCAATTTTAAATTATGGTATTAAACAACGAAATTGCGATAATTAATATCATTATCTCAAAACAAAATAAAAAAATAAGCAAAAGAGCCAAAGCACCAGTACAGTTTTGCCCGCGATTGTGTATATAAAGTAAAATTTTGATCACTGACATCAATCTTTTGAAGTATGACTATTTATGCCGTGTCAAACATTAACAATGGGCAGAAAATGTGACACCTGGTTTTTGCTCTTTTCTGATGGTGAAGTTATTGAGACAAGATTCTCTGTTCAATATTACTCTGTCTTATTCTGTCCAATGAAATCTCAACCATTTATTTTGTAAGATCCACGCAGGACTTATATAAATTAATGATTGAAATTTATTGAACAAAATAGAACACTATAATATTAAACAAGAAATTTAGACTTAAAGTTATAGTGTAGTTTTTAATAGCGTCATAGTGCCTTGTCTATCGGGGACTCGTAGAGGGGAATAAGTCTTAATTTTATTGTGGAATACCGAAATTTACAATTGGAAAGAGGAAAAGTCAAGTTTGAAACCATCATGCACGCAACGCAAGTGCAGTAATATATGCTCCAGTTACAGTTAGGACCCAAAAAAACACAAAACAAAACAAAACTTTCTAACTGTATCTCGTTGGTACAAATTAAGTTGGAATGAGATGCAAAATCCAAGAATGTGAACACAGCAAAGGCATTTTTAGAAAAATGTCACACTTCCCTGGTGGAGATGCGGCTACGGTGGCAGAGCACCCATGGTTGCAGGCAGCTAAGTCACAAAAAGAAAAGAAAATATTAAAGGGGTTGTTGGACTCATTAAATGTGTCCTAATTAAGTTTGGTGAGAAATAAAAATTAGACAGAGGACGCGCTTGAGAGTTGATCGGAAGGCTAGGAATATTTTACAGCCTCCAAAACCCATGCTCACGGCTCCAGTTAGGTTTCAGTAAGCGTGTCGATGTTTAGAAGCTTCATTGCGTTATGTTTTATGAAGATGAAGATGAAGATGAAGATGAAGACGCCTAAACACGCCCTTAGTTGCAGCAATGCATCTTTTGTTCTTTTAGCACGTCTTGGCCAAAAGTTGTCGCAAAGCATTTCTGTTGCTTTGTAGCGGAAGAAAAGCATCTGTAGCTTTAGCTGTCAAAATCAAAATTATCGAAGAAAAAGTCACCCCACGTGTTCAGAATAATCAACGTCTGTCCAGCAATTAAAGAAAATCAATCCATTTTCGAAACACCTAGGCGGAGACGTAGTCCCTTGCCATTGTCCTACTTAGTACTCAGTCTTTAGCTCTGATATTAACCTGGATTATCCGTATATGATCTCTCAAACCCATTACTTCTTGTTAAAAACGTGATTTAAGAGTGCGAGAAAGTTTCTAGTGAGATTAAAGGTCACAATCTGTTTTTCCGAGCTTAACTACGCTTCCAGTTCATTTACAGCAGGTGCCAGCTTTTAGATTGGTATTGAAAAGTATGTTTTTTGAAATGATTTACAGAGCTACAAATATAAGTACACCAAGTGCTATACAAAGAAAGGTGTTTAATTCTAATTGCTATGATCATGCCCCTAATTCAGAGATATTTGACTGATCCTATCGAGGGTATAATGGGATCCTAATCTCCCTCCTTTTACCATATTCTGACACTCCCCCTCAAGTTGAGTAGTGGGATCTCCGATACCCAACTTGCACAGGACTTCATTAAAAAACCTCCCGTTGACTGCTTTAGTAAGTATGTCGGCAAGCTGATCCTCAGACCGTACGAAAGGTAACTCGATTATTCCCGCGTCTAACTTCTCTTTGATGAAGTGTCTATCCACCTCAACATGTTTGGTTCGGTCATGTTGGACTGGATTCTCTGAAATACTGATTGCTGCTTTGTTGTCACATAATAACTCACATGCCTCCGATGGTGGGAACCCAATCTCTGATAATAGCTTTCTTACCCAAAGAATTTCTGCTAAGCCTCGAGCAATCCCCCGAAATTCTGCCTCTGCACTTGATAATGCTACGACCTTCTGGTTTTTGCTCTTCCAAGTTACTAAGTTTCCCCTGACTAAGGTGAAGTAACCTGAGGTGGATCGTCGATCTATTGGGTTGCCAGCCCAATCGGTGTCAGTATACCCTTGTACCTCCAGATGTCCGTTTCTCTTGAACAAGATCCCATGCCCAGATGTTCCCTTCAAGTATCTCACGATCCTCAGTGCAGCTTCCAGATGATCTACCTGAGGTTGATGCATAAACTGGCTTACCACTCCCACAGCGTAAGCGATGTCTGGTCTGGTATGAGAGAGATATATCAGTTTGCCTACTAATCTCCGATATCTTTCTCTATCTACTGGTTTTACCCTTTCAACTAACCGGAGTCCGTGATTTACCACAATCGGAGTCTCTGCCGGCTTGCACTCTAACATACCAGTCTCTGCTAGGAGGTCTAAGATGTACTTTCACTGGGAAATGAAAATCCGCAACCTCGATCTCAGCACCTCAATTTCGAGGAAGTATTTCAGCTCCCCCAAATCCTTCATTTCGAATTCCTTGAACAGATTTCTTCTTAGTTGGGCCATTTCTTCAACATTGTTGCCTGTAATGACCATATCATCAACATATATAATCAAACAAGTGATACGAGTACCTCTCCGCTTCAGGAACAAAGTGTGATCGGAGTTGCTCTGTTTGTAACCATATTTTTTCATGGCTACTGTAAACCTTCCAAACCATGCTCGAGGAGATTGCTTGAGGCCATATAGTGACTTCTTCAAACGACACACTTCACCCTTCCTGAAGGTACCTGCAAAACCTGGTGGAACATCCATGTAAACCTCTTCCTTCAGATCCCTGTGAAGAAATGCATTCTTCACATCAAACTGGTGTAATGGCCATTCCTTGTTGGCAGCAATCAAAAAAATCACTCAAATGGTGTCTATCTTGGCTACCGGAGAAAATGTCTCGGAGTAGTCAATACCATATGTCTGAGTGTAGCCCTTTTCCACCAGTCTCGCCTTATATCTTTCAATGGTGCCATTAGGTTTGTGCTTGATTGTAAAGACCCATCGACATCCCACTGGTCTTTTCTCTGCTGGTAACGAACAAGCCTCCCACGTATTGTTCTTTTTCAAAGCCTCCATCTCAACATTCATAGCCTGTCTCCAAGCTTCTGACTTCTGGGCTATTTCAACAGTGAGCGGGATCTCCTCAGAGTACACTATAGTGATGAACACCTTGGCTCGACTGGATAGTCTCCCCCTTACAACATTGGCCATCGGATATCTGGATCGTTGAGACTCTCGTTCTAGGGAATACCGTTTAGGTGGTACACCTCGATTGCTCCGTGGAGGCAGCTCATATCTCTCTGGTTCTCCACCCTGTATTTCCTCCACCTGTTCAACCTATTCAACTACTGCAGAGCTCTCTTGATTAGTATTCAAAGAGGTCTCATAAGTCTCAGAAGATCTTACCTCAGATATCACAGGGGAAGGAGCATTGGAAATAACATTGAGGTCATTGTTCTGCATGGAAGCTTCGGAAGTTAACCCGGTGGGTCCGCTAACTGGTTCTATTGGACCAACATCAGAGAGACTTGGACTTCGAATCCAACTCAGTGGATCTACCGAACTCTCCCCCTAATCACTGGGTTGGTGGTTGTAAAAGTATTCAGTTTCAAGAAAGTCACAATTCATAGTGGTAAACATATGACGAGTTTTAGGATTGTAGCACCGATTCCCCTTTTGATGGACCCCATACCCCACAAACACACACTTGACCGCACAGGGATCAAACTTAGAGCGTTCAGACTTAGGGATATGCACAAACACGAAACATCCGAAGATGCGAGGCTGAAGGGTTAAGGCTGGTGGTATTTTTGTAAGTGCTGAAAGGGTTTGGATAGGTGTTTTTAGGTTGAGGATTTTGGTGGGAAGTCTATTCAAGAGATATGTGGACGTAGCGATTGCTTCGGGCCAGAATGAAGTAGGAACTTTGGATTCAATTAATAGAGCTCTGGTCATTTCAAGGATGATCCGGTTCTTTCTTTCAGCCACCCCGTTTTGCTCAGGAGTATGTGGACAGGATGTTTGATGAATTATTCCCCGCTCCTGGAAAAACTGTTTCATTGAAGAGTTAACGAATTCCCCCCATTATCTGACCTAAGAGTTTGGATCTGTTTATGAAATTGGGTATGGATCATTTGATAGAAATGGATAAATTTTTCAAAAAATTTAGACTTATTTTTTAAAAAATAAACCCATGTTATGCGAGTACAGTCATCAATAAACAGCAACAAATATTTCAAACCATGACCCTCGGAATTGGTGCAGGGCCCCACACATCAGAATGAACTAGAGAAAAAAATGGAATCCACACGAGTGTTATTGGGCTTAAAAGTTTGTCTGTGGCTTTTTGCCAAAACACATGTCTCACAGCATAAAGTGCTATTATTATTAAAAGAAAAGTTTGGGGAATAAAATTTTAAGATAACCTGTGGATGGATGCCCCAAGCGACGATGCCAGAGCCAAGTCTCTCAATCATTCGTTCCGTGAGCCAGCAACACAGACCCTTTTTGGGCCACCTCGTCTACGTAGTACAGGTCGGCTCGCTCAGTGCCACGCCCAATAATCTCCCCCGTCCGGATATCCTGTAAAAGACAAAAATTTGGATTCATCAGCAGCGTACAGTTGAGTTCCTTCATAACATGGCTAATTGACAACAACTTGTGTGACAATGAAGGAACATATAGGTAGTTGGATATTTTAAGAGTGGGTGAAATTTCTACTATCCCGACCCCCTCAGCATACGCCATTTCCCCATTAGCAGTTTGAACAGAAGTTCTGTTTGTTCGTGATGGCACAATAATATCAGATGCATCAAAAGTCATGGTGTCTGTAGCCCCACAGTCAAAGATTCAGCGGGTATTTTTGATTTGACATACCTTTTTTTCGTACAGGCAGTAGACAAAACTTCTGGGACCATTTTGGAATTTTTTAAAACACCAACAACCAAATCATCACACACACCAATATCCAGGGTAAATTCCAACATATTTAGAATTTCTGGACTAAAAAATTTAGTTTTAGAAATACAAGGGTCTGGGCGTAATTCCCAGGCCCCTTTACCTTTGAAGTCGCGAGTTTCCTCATGTGAGGAAATCTTAGTCGCCACTGCAAATCCTCTTTCGCCTTCGTCTCCATAGTCGCCGCCCCTAGTGCTGGTGGCCTCCGGATTGCTCACCATGGCGGTGGCCTTGCTGCCTGAGCCCCGTCTTTCCTTCGGTTGCTTGTGATTGTCTTCCCACCATTTGGGATACCCTACCAATTAGAAACAATTCTCCTTTGTGTGTTTTGACATCCCACAATGGGAACACTTCAACTTGGATTTATCCACTCAATCCCGGGATGATGGGCCACCGTTCTTTCCGGTGGTGTCTGATCAGTTATGTTGTGACCGAAACCTTCGGGTTGCCATGGTTGTCGTCTCTGTCTGTGCTAGTTCACCCTTAGTCAGTAGTCCCCCTCAGATGCCCTGTGATGGCAGGTCGCCTCCCGTTGCCGGCCCAAGAATATTCACCCAGGCGGCCTCCTTTCTGACTGAGGCATAGGCGGCCTCAACTGAGAGCAAAGGGTCCTCCCTGAGGATTTCTCTTTGAATTGCGTCATATCGTTGGTCGAGCCCTCCCAAAAAATGGAAAAGCTTGGTCTCATTCCAGATCTGGTTATACGTCGTTATGTCTTCAGCCAATACCATAGGGTTCGGACGACGACGCTCAATTTCGCCCCAAAGACTTTGCATCAAAAGCCAAAAATCTTCTAAGGTTAATGACCCTTGCACTTGACGACTTGCCTTGTTGTGCAGATCGTAAACCAACAACGAGTCCCTCCCACTGCTGTAGGTGACTGCCAACGCCTGCCATAATGCCTTGGCCGTGGGATAATGAGCCACGTTGTTGGCCAATTGTGGTTCGACATTTTGAATTATCCAGGAAAAAATAACCAGGTCATCTTGTACCTACTTCTCATATTCTGGATCTCCTTCTTCTGGTGGTGCAGGTATCCCTGTAATGTGCCTTAATTTTGATCTACCCTTGCCCCCTATGGCCACCTTCATAAGTCTAGCCCAAAGGGCATAGTTCTGGCTGTTCAATTTGATACCAACGCTTACTGTGTCTGAAATTGGATTGTTTGTGGATTGGTTCAACCCATTTCTCAACAGGTTTGCGATTTGAAGGGTAAGGTCATCATGGTTGATGCCTGACCCATTTAGGTTACTTTCTACTATTTCGGACATGGTTGTTTCACGAATGTTTGTTGGCTTTTTGGGTAGATGATGAGCAGTGATATGACAGATCCCTTGTAGGATTGTCAACCATGCTCTGATACCATTTTAGATTGGTATTGGAAAGTATGTTTTTTGGAATGATTTACAGGGCTACAAATATAGGTACACCAAGTGCTATACAAGGAAAGGTGTTTAATTCTAATTGCTATGATCATGCCCCTAATTCGGAGATATTTGACTGATCCTATCAAGGATATGATGGGATCCTAATCTTCCTCCTTTTACCATATTCTGACACCAGGAGGTGCGACGTCGACGTATAGACTCTTCAGACCCTGAGGGCCATCTGGCCAAGACGGGGCGAACCAGGAAAAGGGAGGACGATCCTCCCCCACCTAAACCGTCCTATATAGCGGCGGTCATAGGCGGCCTTGTGCAGGAGGCCGAAGCTGTGAAGTAGGATTGGCTGGAGAGGACCCTGTGGAGGTAGATGAGGGTGACATTGTTCCTATTGTTGGGGAGGTGGGGGGTAGCATATGGCTCTCGCAAAATTTGAAAATGAAGCTCGACCAACAATGGAGTCAAGCAATGGTAGTTCGGGTGCTGGGTTGCAATGTCGGGTGCATCGTCCTGAACACACGGTTGCGGTCAATCTGGGCTTTGAGAGGGGCAATGAAAATGGTTGATCTTGGTAACGATTTCTAGTTGGTGAAATTCAAGGACGAGGGATACTATATGCGGGTTCTCACAGAGGGGCCATGGGGGATCTTTGGCCATGTAATTGCAGTGCAGCGTTAGAGCTCAGCCTTCCGCCCCTCCTAGGCAGCGATTAACCATGCGGTGGTGTGGGTGAGGATTCCAAACTTGCCGATTGCTCGATATCACCCCAGAATTCTCACTGCACTGGGAAACTTAGTCGGCCACACTGTTCGAATAGATGAGTACACACTTTAGGCGAACAGAGGCAGGCTTGTGAGGATAGCGGTCAACATAGACCTCACCCGCCCTCTCCCTCCGACTGTCGAGCTCGATGGAGAAACATTGCTCATCACATACAAAGGTCTTCCCCAGGTTTGCTTCACATGTGGAGTTGTTGGACACAATCCAAACTTCTGTTCCCGGAAGCCTGCTGTAGCGCCTGCTGCTCCTTCGCCAGTGAAGACACCTAACAGCAGCGGGACGGCGAGTGGAGGAATGAGTGAGGCGCCTCGAGATCAAATGCTGGACGCGGCAAGCAACGGCTACGACCCTTGGACTAATATGCAGAGACGACGTCAACGTGCTGGGAATGGCTCGTTGGTTGAGGGAGAGAAGGCGCAGGGACAGGCAGGCTCTAGGGGAGGCTCGCGGTTTGCAGCGTTGATGGCACATGCTGCAGGTGAGGAAGTGACCCATCAACAGGCGGATAAGACTGCGCCAACGCCTCTAGTCGGGGATCCTCCTAATGCCTCGGCTCCTCCCGATATCGCTATAGAGTCGACTAGTCTGGAGGGGATTCTGGACCCAAGCCCAACTGAGGAAGGACAGTCAGCCCTGTCCCAAGGACCACCCCAAGAGGAGCCAAGTGGGAACCTTATGGCTCCTCTGCTGTAGGGTAACTTTTTCCTTTTCCTTTTATGTTGATATTAATTTGGAATTGTCAAGGGGCAGGAGGGGCTCAGTTTCAGACCCTCTTACGCATTTACATCCGCAGTTATCAACCGGGTGTTCTAGCTCTGCTCGAACCCCGGATTAGTGGGCCATGGGCTTAGGCTGTGATTCTTTCCCTAGGGTATGATTTTTCCTTTCGCGTTGAAGTTGAGGGATTTTTGGGCGGTATCTCGCTCCTGTGGAAGGACGCTTTTGACATCTCTATCCTTATTACTCATCGACAGCTTATTCATACGACGATTTGGTATTGGTCCCTTTCCTTTGATCTTACCGTCGTGTACGCCAGCCCGCAGGTACCTTCCCAGCATAGTCTTTGGTCTGCGCTTTCGTGGATTGGAGCCTCTACTACCCAACCGTGGCTAGTGGGAGGCGATTTTAATGCGAAACTGGAACAATTAGATAAAAGGGGCGGTGCCCACTTGACGCAGGTAGTGAGTCGTCGTTTCAAGGATTGGGTCCATAGGTGTGGAATGCACGATGTGGGTTTTCTTGGGTCTAGATTTAAGTGGCGACGTGGCATGGTTCAAGCTCGATTGGACCGTATGTTTGGTTCTTCTGACTGGATACATCAGTTTCCCAATACAGTGAATCGACATCTCCCCTTTCTTGGTTCTGATCACCGTCCTCTTATGTGCACCTTCCTTCCCCCTCCTTTCTGAGGTAATGGAGCGTAACCTTTTCACTTTCAGAATGCCTGGCTAACTCATTCAGGGTTCCAGACCGTGGTCGAGGAGTCCTGGAACCCGGATGCGGAGTCCCTGAGCTGCTCCCTTCTCCATTTATCTTCCCAATTAAGCAGCTGGAATACACGAGTGTTCGGCAATATCTTCCATCGTAAAAAGAAATTAGTGGCCCGCCTTGAAGGGATCCAACGGGCCCAGACGGCAAACACTCAGGACTCCTTACTAGAGTTGGAGGACAGGCTTAGCGCGGAATTACTGCAAGTCCTGAGTGAGGAGGAGAATTATTAGAACCAGAAAGCCAGGTTTGAGTGGCTCTCCAAGGGCGACCGCAACACGAAGTACTATCATACACTCACCTTGGCCAAACATAGGAAGTTGCGGATTGAGCGGCTCACGACCCCTACAGGCGAACAACTTTCGGAACCAGCCCAGATGCATAGCCTAGTTACGAACTTTTTTGTCCAACTTTACACTGGTGAATTCGGCCCTCCCATACCTTTCCTGTTGGAACCCCTCCCTGGTGAGTCGTTTGCCCGACGTCCTACGTGACATCTGGACGCGTATCTCACGAGGGAGGAATTCCTCACCACGAAAGAAACCTCAAATCGAA
>JANZLF010000006.1:8461369-8472155 GCA_026546835.1 Erythroxylum foetidum | reverse complement strand
AAGGCTAAGGTGAGATCTAGCAGTCTTTTCCTTAGTCTAGCTATTCCCGGGTCAAAGGGTTTGTCCCGGTTAGGTTTTCCGACCTCTACGTGGATACCGTTAGAGACGGGCTACGTAGGTCGTTATGGTTTGATCTAGTTATATAAACACAACGATCTTGGGTTTCGAGAAAGTCCCGGGATAAAAATTTTTGTTTTCCGCACCGGGCACATGTGATGTGCCCACCGGGATTTTCCTACAATGTTACCATTCCATTAGTCCATGTGGTCACTATCATATTGGTACATATGTTATCCTTTTATTGGTCCATATGTTACTATTCTAATGTTCCATGTGTCACTTACTTTAGACTCCACATGTCACTCATTTTACCATGTCACCAGTTGTAAGTCTACACATGTCACCAATTATAAGGCTATATATGTCACCATTTGTAAAGCTACACATGTCATCATTTTATTGGTCCACATGTCACAAATCTAAAGGGCCATTTGTCACAAACTTAAAGGGCCACTTGTTGCAATTATATTCAAAAAACTTTTCATCCATTTAATTGAGCCATTTGTCACTTATTCGCAATGCCACATGTCATTATTTCATAGGCCTAATTAACTTAAATTTCCCATATATAAATTTGTCTTACTCTTTAACATTTTTCTTAGACTAGATGCACATATCACCTCACCAATTACTCAATTGTAATAATAAATTCCTAATTCACTAATTATAATCCATCAATTCATGTTATTGGTAAATCAAATTGCAAAACATTGAGAATGCACATTCATATCACATTCATTTTCGTTCCATATCCTGGAATATGTTAATTGAGTGCATATACTATCTTACAATGTTTTTTAAATCATGATTCATATGTGTATACAAATATTATGCATGTGAATGAAATGTAGCTCATAAATTATTAAATGAAATAACTCACATGACTCAATCTGGCACTTTAATCTCTTAACAATTTTAGAAGGCAGGATATTACAACTCTCTCCCTTAAGAAATTTCGTCCTCTAAATTCTTACTTGACTGATCAAACAGATGCGTGTAATGCTATCTCTATAAAATCAAAAAAATAAATTATTTAATTAAATTGATCGAACTAAGCTTAGCTTATATGATATCCCAAACATCCCAAGGAATGTTGACAAGTACTCCTACTAAGATCAAAATCATCCGACCATTAAGGATGTCAACTTAATAATTCGAGATTCAACTTCTTGACTAAGGACTTTCGACACCCAGACTCTACTCCTAAGGCTCATAAACCTTTTGAAAATGGTAATACCACTTTTAAAAATGTAAAAACCATGTTCTGATACTAATTTAATTGTCACGACCCAGTACCAAATCAGGCACATGATAACCACCGCATACCCAAGCTGAGGATACTCCCAATTCCCTTAACCTGCCTATGAAAGGCTAGCTAAATATCCTTTGAAAACATTTGGACAACACAACGGTTGAATTTTAAGAATCCAAAAAATCAATCAAAATATCCATAAATAAGTTTTAAACGCGCTTTTATATTCACATTAAAAATTCGACCACAACTTTTGAACTTTTAAGTCCACTCATGAGTAATCTCAACAACAGTACAAAGGGTTTATACATAAGGTTATTTACAAACCACAAGGCAGTCAAAAGTTAATTTACAAAATCATAAACAATATCAACATAACCAACTTAATAAAAACAATTCGTGAGCCACTATATAACGAAAGTACAAAATAGAGATGCCCACATGCGTTAATGCCCCAAAAATGTCAAAAAATTGCACGATACACACAAAGCTTCAAACACACCAAATTAACCTGCATGGTTGGAAGGTGGAGGGGGTTTGTACATTATGTACTGAGTGAGAAGAAAAAACGTATATCACAAACATAACTCGATACACACCAAGACAGCGTAGATAACTTATGAGGTGAACATATATGACATAGAAATATATAGGCCTAGCCTATGACTCAATGTATACTGGTTAAGAACCATATAGGCCTAGCCTATGAATAACCTATCCAGTGAGCATAGGTTTCAGTTTCAGTACATAAAAATAGGAAAAAACATCACATGTATAAATCAAATCTCGTCAGAAAATAAGTATTAGAATAAGCCAAAACAATCATGTGTGTCGTCACTAGTAGGCCAACTAATGTGCACACCTACTAATTCTCGGTGTTGGCTCAACTTTCATCCTTGATAAGTCCAAACTATATTCGACAAGAGAATCATGACCATAGGTGATGACCTCGTCGGCATCCAGAACCTAGATGTGGAATCACCCGCAAGTCTCATAGAAAGGTGTCGATATGAGGACATAGTTTTTATATACCAGTGTCAAGGGTATAGTGGTTACTTAATCTATTGTGCCTAGCATACGATTGGCCAATGTTACCTTACCAATCATAAAAAAAAAACATATACAAATATTAAGTATAAAAAATCAAGTAAGGCTTTTATTTATCCATCCAACTAATAAAATGGAACCTTTCTATGACTTTAAACAAAAAGAGAACATATATATGCAGCTTACATGACTTGATTATGCATATGTAAATTTCAAAACATTATTTCATGCAATAAAAGTCATCTTTTGCACTCCAGGTGCAAAGTTGTTCAAAAATGTAGTTTTAGAAAATAAAACATTGTCTTATGCACTTCAAGTGCAGGTTTTTTGAAAGCAATATCATTTCTCAAAATACGTAATAAAAACATCAAAGAGTTATTCAAAGCAATGTCATTTATTAAATACACAAGTATATTAGCATCCATTTGAAATTCAATTCTACTATGCATTACCTAGGTTCAAAATTCACATACAAGTCATCATGCATGTCTTAGGTTGACCTAAATCCATTTGATAGTTATGATTCCCCCAACTCACCTCAAAACAAGGTGTACACTCCATTGACTTTAACAACCCTCGATACGAGCTCCTTCATCCACAGCTCATGAGCTTTTATATATGCAAATATACAATGTACTTACTACTCAAACATATATGCCATATTTATACACCACCACGACCAAAATCATCCGTAATCAATCATCATAAATGTTATTCTAACATATGTCAATAGGCTAATGATTCACTTACTAATTCAGCTCAATGTTTCCTATACCACCACGCTAACCTAATCTTATGAGCCATGTTTACATCCTTTTCTTCCTAATGTTCCTTTATGAACAAGTTGTCTTCTTTCAATCATAAATCTCACTACAAAAATCGAAATACCATGATTCTTATGCTCCCTGAAACTAGACTTCCATTAATCTTAATATATCTAAAATATAATCTCCCTTTAAAATATAATCATCACTTTAAAATATAATCTCCATCCAAATTATGTCCTATTTCTGGTAAGAAATAGATTGGAAACCAATACTCAAACCTTAATAAATCAATATCAATATGTCTCCTACAAAACCATTTCAAAGAAGCATTAATAAGACATCAATAATAATTTTTTTCATGTTTTATACTTTCACTAATTCAGACTCTAAGGTCCTCAAAGTTAGTAAATAATACAAGGTTCCTGCATATAGGTCTATCATAGGCAGTATTAGGGAAGCAAGCTTTACTCGAGCTCCAGTCACTATTTTGTCAAGCCACTTTAAGACCTATATCTACATCTTTCATTGCTTGGGTTTCTTCAAATTCATGCTCTAAGGATATGAAAAATAGATCAAAAGAGAAAGATGAAGTTTCAACTTACCTTGATAACTTCTTTCCTTCTCTTCTTCTCTTCCCCTTTTTCTCTCCTTCTCTTCACATTTTCGTTTTTCTCTATCTTCTAACCTTATGGCAGATTTTCACTCTTACTTCTATTTCCTTCATCCATTTTCTCTACAAAATTCAAAAAGGTCAAACTAATCTATGGGTCACCTTTCCATTGGTCCATATGTCACCATTCTATTGGTACATATGTTATCCTTCTATTGGTCCATATGTTACTATTTTATTGGTCCATATGTCAGTTACTTTAGGTTCCATATGTCACTCACTTTACCATGTCACCAATTGTAAGTCTACACATGTCATCAATTGTGAGTATACACGTCACCAATTATAAGGCTATATATGTCACCATTTGTAAAGCTACATATGTCACCATTCTATTGCTTCACAAGTCACAAGTATAAAGTGCCATTTGTCACAAACTTAAAGGGTCAGTTGTCACAATTATACTCAAGTCACTTGTCATCCATTTAACTGAGCCATTTGTCACTTATTCCCAATGCCACATGTCACCATTTCATATGCCTAATCAACCTAAATTCCCATGTATAAATTTGTCTTACTCTTTAACATTTTTCTTAGACTAGATGCACATATCACCTCATCAATTACTTAATTATAATAATAAATTCCCAATTCACTAATTATAATCCATCAACTCATGTTGTTGATAAATCAAAATGCAAAACATTGGGAATGCACATTCATATCACATTCATTTTCATTTCATATCCTGGAATATGTCAATTGAGTGCATAGACTATATTGCAATGCTTTCTAAATCATGATTCATATGTGTATATGAATATTATGCAAGTGAATGAAATACAACTCGTAAATTCTTAAATGAAATAACTCACGTGACTCAATATAACACTTTAGTCTCTTAACAATTTTTGGAGGTAAGATATTACACCTCCTTTTTGGAACTGAATTTGACAAATCTAACTAGTTCACACACCTATCACTCCATCTTCTCCTTCTCCAAAAATCATAGTATTCCACTCTCTAATATTATTGAATAACATATCACCATTGACGCTCTTCAATATATTTGCCTTACTCGACTTGATATTCAATTTTTTGTAAATAAGGTATCTCATTTTCTGCGGTGTCCCACAGACATTCACTGGTCCGTGGTGAAATGGATTTTACAATATCTCTACTGTAGACCTTCTCATAACATTCACATCACCAAATCTCCCTCCCTCTTTTTACAAGCCTATTGTGATATTGATTAGGCTGACTATCTTAATGATTAACGATCTACATTTGGTTGTTGTATATTTCTTAATCCTAATCTTATTTCATGGAGCACTAAAAGCCGACCCATTATTACTCGATCTAGCACTGAATTTGAGTATTGAAGTATTGCTTTCGTTTTTGTAGAATTATGTTAGGTTATTGCTCTTGTTGTTGAACTAGGATTAGCTAATATTTAACCTACATATGACAATCTTGGTGCTACATTTCTAACACCAAACTTAGTTTCTCATCCTTGTACAAAGCATACTAGAATTGATATTCACTTTATTCATCATCTAGTTGTTAGCAAAGTTCTATTCATTCAATGTATTTCTTCTTCTACTCAAATTGCTGATATTGATTAAAGTTCTTTCCTCTTTAACATTTCATCAAATTTAAGAGAAGCTCATGATCTCTTCATCTCATGAGCTTGAAGGGGCTGATAACATCTCAAAATCTCAACTGCTAGACATTGTATAATTTATCACTATTTTACACATTGCTAAAATCAATTATGATGTATCTTTTATTTGTCCTTATCATTTATCTTATTTACCCTTATTTAGTTATTATGAAGTTGTATATTATGGGAAACTTACCTACTGATTAATTATCAAAAAATAAACATTGTTTCCCTTGTATTATTTTTTATCAAAAAACTTTCTTGATCTAACACATTATTTAATGATATACTCAACCTCAAATTGTTTATATGTCATACATCTCTCAACATTAGCATACGTCAAACAGTAGTCTAAACCCGGATATCACCCATACCTACAATCTTGATAGAACTTTGATTTTCCATCTTAACACTCCCAAAGTCTCTCTGCTTTTATAATTTAATAGGTATTCCCTCTTAAGAACACAAGTGACAATAAGCTTTTCTATCAATCAACCACTCATATTGGCCCCCATATTTTTTCACTAGTTAAGCATGATTTAAATGAATTTTGAGGTTTTGTTGGATTAAATTTTTTGACTTATGATTATATTAATGTTAGTAAGATTATATGACATTGGTTAATGGAAGTAAAGTACTAAGGTAATAAGGATGTTTAAGGGAATTTGTGGAAGACCATTTAAGGTTAAAAGAATCTAAGCTTATAAGAAAAGGCAAATTGGACATTTCTCAATCATTAATCGCAAAAATTGAAATAAGAAGTATTGACTTGCTTTTAAGGAAGAGGCAAAAATGTGATTTGAGGATAGAAAAGAAGAGAAGAAACGAAAAGAAGAGAGAAGAAGGAGAGAGTTTCGGTTTTGAGTGAAAAGAAAGAAGAAAAGCTAGGTTTTGATTTTTCTTAATCTTAAAGAGTGATTTTGAAGTTGTTCAAGAAGAGAAAAAGGAAGAGGATGATTAGAGCTTCCATTAGATCCAACAATCTCACTATTTGGTAAAGATTCAAGGTAAGTTTGATTTTAATCTTTTGGATTTTTGAAAGGGTTATGGTTCTTAAAGATTAAAAACTGTATGTGTTTAAGAACTCTAGGATCAATTTTAGTGAATATGTCTTGTGGGTTCTCCAATTTGTATCCCTATTGAATGAGAATTTTGTCTTTGATAAAAGAGAATCAAAAGAGGCAAGAGTAGCAAGAGTAGAGAAACTTTTTAGCAAAGTTTTAAGCAAGAAAATCAAGGTGAGTTTCATGTTTATAATTGAGTAATGAGCCATTAATGTTTTTCCAAATCAAAAGAATAAATGATTATAAATGATTTCAATTACTTCATAAATTTTGCTTTTATTGCTATTGAATGATTTGCGGAATTGCTACATATTTTGCTATATGAAGTTTGATGACGAATTGTTATATGAAAATGAGTTTGAAAATACTTTATGTTTATAAAATTAAGTTTTAGAAATGAGCCATTTTGGGCAATATGTTTATAAGATGTGAAATGCATGATTATGTGGGTTTATGGTGGTCCCCTAAGTAAAGTCAATTGCACTTTGACAAAAAGCTTCTTCCGCCTGCCCACTAGTAGCATGAAGCTCCTTTATGATTTCCCTTGAGTTCACGGCTACACAGGACCATTATGTGGAGATATGTAATATGCTCTGTTTTGGATCCACCCAAGTCATTTTGATGTATTTATATGTTCATGATATATTGATAAGATTGATGCATACATCATTTGCTTTATTTGTGATTTTGGTTGAAAAATTAAGAACCATGTATTTTATGATTCAAAGAGAATTTTCTATGACATTGAACATCTTTTAAATGGTTTTACTTGTTATTTGTTATAAACTTGTTATCCATGAACTTTTAAGCTAATTCTCTCTTTTCGTCCCATCTTTGGGTGAAGAAAATGAGATCGAGTAACCAAGAGTCGAGGCATCATTTTATTTTTGCAATGTTTCTTTGTATTAAGTTAGATTTTAAGAAAGCAAGACTTTAGATGCATTTCAAGGATTATTGGGTTTGGTATCTTTTGTATTTTGAATTTTGGATACCAATGATGTAATCTAGCTTGGAATGCCATTAAAATTTTGTAAACTTCTATTTTATTGTTAATGAAATATGGATTATGTATGGATAATATAAGTTGAAATTGGAAAAGTTATCTAATTGAGTTGATGAACTTTGAACATGAATTGTTGTGGCTTATAAGTGAGATGTTATGGATAAGAAAAATAGACATTATAAATGATGAGATGTAGTTGAATGTGATGAGTACAATGAGTAGAGATTAAAGAGTTTAATGAAATAACATTGGTAGTTGAATGGTCATGTTCATAACATTCCAAGTTTGTGCATTGAAAGTTTCAAGTCTTCACAAGGGAAAAATTTATGTTCAGACTTCAAGGGAAAAGCTGTATTAATCTAGGTTGAATTAGCCAAAGTTGTCTTCTCGAAAGTTGTATCTTATCTTTCTAGCTTTCCATTGATATAAAGTATGAAATTTTTGGATAATGGAGTTGGAAAATATGATCATTAGAAGTTTGTGATGCTGTTTAAGATGGACATTCGGGATAGCTATATTGTTTTGAAATTTGACCCTTATAGAGGTAGAAATTGTTTTTAGGTTCTTATGAAAGTTGTAGATTTAGAAGTCTTCTTTAAAACGGTCTAAGAATGACTTTAATTCGATATTTGTAGCCCCTGTTTGTTTCATCTTTTGGAGGGTCCAAAAGCTTTTTTGTCTACCGCAAAAGCTATTTTAAGAAAAAAGTAGGTGTTTGGTTGTAAATTTTAAAAGCACTTTTAGAGTAAAAATAGCTTTTTTAAAAGCTCAAATACAGATTTTTCAAAAGCAAAAAATTGAAGCTTTTAAAAAAAGCTCCAATTTTTGTCTTTTTTGGGATGCAATTTTTCTGCCACTTACGTAATTGTCCGTCACTTACGTAAAACATAAAACATCCTCTGTTCTGCGTCTCTGCGTTAAGAAATGCAGAGGACTCTGCATCTGTGTTTAACGCAGATGGAAGCAGGGTACTATGCGTTAACGCAGACGTGGTTTGCATTGAACGTCTGCGTTGTTGATTCAACGCAGACCTTCTGCGTTGTCTGACTGCGTTGAACAACGCAGACCAAGGTCTGCGTTGGAACAACACAGACCACGTCTACGTTGTTATCTTTTAATCAAGGACTCAACTTCGGAGGTGTGCCTTTTTCTAGTTTGGGAACAAACAGTTGGGGCTGGCTTTCTCCTGATAATAGTAAATGGCAGGGAAGGGGAAGTGTTGCCCTTTGTGGCTACAATTGGTGAGCAAAACCGTGAACCAAGGGCATCAAAGCCCAAGAATCAAAATACAGCACAACCAAACAATGCTTTTTAATTTTATGTTACCAAACAGTCTACTGTATGAAGCTCTTTTAAAAAACCTATTTTTAAATTGACAACCAAACAATCAACTGGCTTCTCAAAAAAGCTCTTTTCAGAAAAGCTCTACTAGAAAAAGCTCTACTGACAAAAGCTCTACTGACATAAGCCCATCCAAATAGGCCTGTAGTGAAAGTTATGCTCATTTTATCAATACAGGTCAAAAGAAGAAAAGCAGAAAGGGAGAAGTCGCGGTCGTGTAAAGTCGTGATCATAACTTTAGGACTTGCGCGAAAGTCGCGATCGTGATCTCTAAGCTTGAACATGTTCTACTCTTTTGATCATAACTTTGTCATCCGACCTCCAAATGATATGATTTTTGAAGCATTAGATTCCTAACACATTTCTCTATCTCTCCACAAAAATTTATAGTTTTTTATATTGATTTGAAAAAGATTGATTGAATCAAAATAAGGGTTTTATTTGGATGAGCATGAACTAGACATTTAACTGAACATGCTTCAGTATTTTGATGATATCTTGATCTGTAGAGCTCAAAATTAATGAGATGATTCTTATTTTTAAGTAAACTAAAGACATAGAGCTACAAAGTAATTGAAGGATTCAAATTTTAATTCAGACTCTAAAACTATCAATTTCAGAATGGAAGTTGAGCATAGTGTACTATTTTAGTCTAAGAACAACCAAAAAGAAATTGGGCTATAACTTTGAGATTTCTGAACCAAATTGAATGACTTTGGTGTCATTAGAAACTTAAGACAAGGGGGAACAAATGTTCTGAAGAAGTCAAATTGAAATTCTAGTTGAAGGTTTCCCAAAATCTGTTCGGAAAAAAAATGAGTTTGTTTTTTATATTTGACTGGCGTGGGCACATCACCCATATGGGATGACGGCTAATGAGGGTTCATTGAAACAACCCTACAAGATAATAGGCACGCTCAAGTCTTATGATTTTTTAGAGCAAGATTTGGGCTCCGGAATCGGTGTCCAACAACTTAGAACCTAAATCATTGGTATTGAAACATTCACTTGTCACACAACTTAGGGACATTTTATCTTCCACGCTTGTGGCTTTTGCAATTGTATTCTTATTGTCTCCATCATTTTGATGGGATGTTTGGTATATGGGAATAGCCATTCTATTCCCACCTTATTCCTAACATTTTATTAATCTTGTGTTTGGTTAGAAACCAAACACAGAATAGAGAATCATTTGGAATCACTATTATTAAAATTTACAGAATAGGCAAAACCGATACGGAGCTATCTTTATCAATTCGTTGAATAGAAATTCAAAGGCAACTTTTATCTTCTCAAGTTTAACCCTCCTGAAACTCTTTCCTTCTTCGACGTCTTCCATTTCTTTGAGCCTTCCTCCCGAAGCTTCTTCTCTAGTGTTGTGGGTTCAGTGGCTTTGGTGGGTATACAATCGGAGGACTAACAACAGGTGGCTTCGATGAATTTACAAGAGGTTTTGGTGGCTTTACAGGAGGTTTTGGTGGTTTCACCGGCGGAGGACATGGAGCAGTAGGTGGTGGCTTAGGAAATGATTTATGTGGAAGATGTATTATTGTAACACCCCACTCCCACAAGACCCGAACCCGACATCAATGGTGATATCCGAGTCCGTGCCCCGCATGGGTGACGTGCTACATCACTCAGTCCAAAAACTCAGTATAAATTTTTATTTAACACATACACACACATATTGTCATTAATGCGGAAAACAATTTATATAAACAATTCAATGGCCTTGGGGCCCTTTTCATAAATACAATTAATTCCAGTCTGTTGACTTTACAAACTGACCTAATCAATAATACAGAATATCAGAAAATTAAAAAAATACACTAATGCAGACGCAAACTGATCCCGACCTCTATCTTTCACTTTCATACAGTACTCCCGTGTCAAACGGGGTATTTCTTCAAGACCTGAAAAATAGATGCAAATTTTGGGTGAGTTTTGCGAACTCAGTGAGAAACCATCATCGATGGTTC
>JANZLF010000006.1:8419166-8439772 GCA_026546835.1 Erythroxylum foetidum | reverse complement strand
TATATATTATTTGGAAGCCAGTGGTGCACTAGCCCCCTAAAATTTAAAAAATTAAATATTTGGGCCCTCTTATCTTAAATTCCTGGCTCTGTCACTGTCTCCATTTCTTTTTCTTCAAACCTTTCTAATTGGAGTATATACATTTCTTTTTTAAGTTCTCTATGAAGAAACAAAACTTTGACTTCTAACTGCTCTAAATGTAAATCATATATATCACATATTTCCAAGACTACTCAAACCATTATCAATAGAATAATAGTAAAAAATATTTCATTAAAGTCAATATCTTTTTTTTAAACATATCTTTTCGCCACCAATATTACTTGTTAATGTTCCACTAGGTCATTGCCATCTCATTTCCCACATCTTGTTTTTATGAAGGGCTTCAATTTCTTCTTGCATTAGTGCCATCCACTGAGAAGTGTGTTAGCCTTACAGCCTCATGGAAAGTTGATAGGTCTCCATTCTTTGTTAGTAAACATTTTTTAACATTACAATTTATATTGCATCTTAAGTGTCAAGTTGGTTCTCTCCTTTCTCAAATTGACCATCGGGCTTAACTTGTTTTTGTTCTTTATGCTCTTATGCAACTTTAAAAGAATTAAGATCTTTTTGTTTTTCTTTAACTTGAACTATTGTAGTCTTCAGTTTCTCCTTTGTAGTGTTATTTTCTTCCTTTTTTTGTAACTTATCTTCTACACCTATGACATCTTTGTCGATTATTACCTTGTAAGTAGTGGGATCTCTTAGGTGATACCTCTTAATTATACTATCATATTTCAAGAAAATGTATTTCCTTAATTTTGGATTTGATTTTGACATTTATTAGGAGTTATATATCATATATGCAAAACATCCAAATATATAGAGAGATGAATAATTTATAGGAATACTAGTCCACATCTCCATAGGTGTCTTTAACCTAATTGCTCATATAACAAATGGTTTTTAATGCTTCTACTTAAAATGATTACCTAGACCTACAGTCCTCAACATTATTGTTGTTCTTTTCAACAATGTTTTATTCATTTGCTATACTACTCTATTTTCAAGAGAAGTGTACATTACTATAAACTGACTCTTGAAGCCTTCTTGTTTACAAAATGCATTAGACTCGTTGCTAACTATTTTCCTCTATTATTTGACTATAGACACTTGATTTTTTTTTTCAGTTTCAAGTCCTATATATACTTTGAAGTTTGTGGAAATTAGAACACGTCTACGTTTCTTTTGATTAGATACACTCAATATCTCTTAAAGTAATTATCAACGAAAGATACAAACTATTTCATACCTCCTAATAATGAAATTGACGTTTGCCAAACATCACAATAAATCAGCTCCAGAATAGCCTTGCTTCTAGTGGTGGAATTGCTAAATTTCAATCTATGTTGCCAAGTAGTAACACAATTCTAATTAAAGGGTAATGATACCTTTTTTAGCTTAATATTTTAAAAGAATCTTCTCATTCTAACATACGGCCAAGTTTGAGGTGCCACATTATAAACCTCATCATTGTTGATTTATTTATTAAACTTATTGTTGTAATATATACTTATCTTTCTTCCAGTGTTTCTCCTTTAAGCATATGAAGATTAGCAGTTATCTTTTCTACTTCCATTATCACAATTGTGTCTTTGACTATATTTATGATCTCATTTTAAACTTGAGTTTTACATTCGATATCATCAAGTTTTATTAAAGATGCTATTTTTTTAAACCCTTCACATGTCTTACCTCATGGATGGTGTGAATCATATCATCCCACATTTTTATTTTATTCTTAATGATATCTATACTGGAAATCTCATAGACATGATTGTCTCCCATAAATACAGATCCCCCTGACAGTGGTTTATACTGGTCAAACCATTCTCTTTAAGGAATTATGTGACAGGTAGCTCCCAAATCCAAAATTCAAACATCAAAAAAATCATTTCTACATTATGTTGTTGTCTCATTATAAAGGATTTCACCATTATCCGAAGAACTCGTAATATTATCTTGAGGGGTTGTTGCATTTTTTTCTACATTCTTCTTGCTCCAACAATCCTTGAATTGCCCTTTTTACTTCAATTTTAACATTTGATATTCTTTTTACCTCTTGATTTGGACCTATTATGATTTTGAGTCCAACTAAACTAAGTTTTATTAATCTTCCTCCTGTAATGGATACTGCCTCCGGTTGTTGCAAATTTGACAATCTATCCTCCTTATTTTGTTCTTCTTCTAAAACAATAGCGTCAACATCTTTAAAGCTTACATACTCTGAGAGAATATTATTGATCAAATTGATGATGAGTTGGTTATACGAATCTAGTAGTGAAAGTTATGCACGTTCTTTTACATCTATTTTATAGCCCAACTGTGAGGGCTTAGAAAATATATTATTAAGAGTGTTGGTGTGATCTATCACTATAGCTGATTCTAACATTCGAAGAGTGTGGAGTCTTCTTTTAAAAAATAATATTGCGAAGTGACTTGATTTCATACAATTTTATCATTATATCCCAAATATTCTATGTTTTTCTCCTTTAATCTTGATAAGATTTCATCAACTAAACTTAAGTGTAGATTGGTCATAGCCTTGCCATTCATTTTCTTCCATTTATTGTCATCTGTGATTTCCACTGGTCTTTTTTGGATGGCCTCTAAATAATCTTCTGTTGTTAAAATTGCCTTCATATTAATCTTTTATATTGGGAAATCATTCCCACTGAATTTCTCTATTTCAAACTTTGTTGTCATTATTGAAAATTTTTTTTCACTAACTAGATCTTACCATTTTATGAATAACAGTGCTAAAGTCAGGCATTGATACTAATGTTGTGATGTTGTGATATGAAGCACTTAAAATATAGTTAATTTTGAAATAATAAAATAAGTAAACAAAAGGAATTAACACAAAATAGATTTGAAAAAGGAAAGTATATATTTAGGATAAGCTTATATTAATCTCTAATACACTCCATTTTCTCCTTATTTTTATTTTAAAAAAATACATAAATAAAATAAAAACTGAAATATATCAAAACTAGAAATAGATTAGTTAAATCATATGAAACTATCCTATATATTGGACAATTATAGCTATACTTGTTGGATCTGGTCAGCCTACTTTCATGAGAGATCTACATCATGAGTCTATTATGAGAACATACTCGTGTGCCTTGACACCACACTCCTGATAAAAGCAAACACATGCAAGATAGAGTAAATTGTGTGTATAAAATTTTTGACAAGCTCTTTTAATTCGTATAATAAATAGATCTAGTTAAAAAACACAGTAAGAGCCTGTTAGACGATAAAGCCTTTTTAAATGATAGGAGTTTATTAGGCAATAAGAGCCTTTTGTGGAATAAGACCTTACTTAAACAAAATGAGCCTATTAAATGATAAATCCTATTAAAATAATTTAAAAATAGAAGACACTTGATAAAACTGAATGGAACTTCTTACAAGTAAAAATTAGAAAGAGCCTTTCATAAAAGTGAAGGAGTCTCTTACTAAAAATAACACACACACAATATAATGCGAAAATTTAAAAGTTAAAGAGAGAAAGAAGAAAGACGTAGTTGATTTATACTTATTCGACTTACAACCTAAGTCTATGTCCAACCTCCAAGTATCCAATTTGAGTGGTTCATTATAAAAATTGAGTATTAAATTTGACGAGCCTCCAAGGTCACAAGTATGTATTTTTCAAAGTCCTCTTTCACACTCAAAGTATATAACAAGCTTCTAAAAAATTCATAGAAAAATAAAATAACAATTTCTCTCTTGATAGGGTGATTTTACTTTCTAAAAAACAACAGTAATGATATGATTTTCAAGAGTATAAATGTTGCTCAAAATGTTTCGACAGTTTGAATATGTTCGCTTTACTTTATAACTGTGATTGCTCTTCCTTAAATAGTCAAATTCTTCAACTAACCATTGCTTCACTCACATCTTTAATCAACTGGATGGATTTAACCTTGAATAACTTCGATGTAATCTTTGCTAAAAATCTTCCAATAATCACAAAGCTAATATATGACCTTCATAATTAGCAAGATCCTTTCAGATAAACTATTTCTAATAAAATAAGTTCATAAAAAAGTTTCCTACAAGAAAAAAAACGTATTTCTTATGATTTATTTCTTTTTTGAGAATTAGATCGTTAATTTTACAAAGAAATAATCCTATTTGAATTTTGAAATATTATACATTTATCGTCAAAATCGTTAAATATATACCTTGAGCTAATAATTCCAACACAAAACCTTAAGGTATCCGGTTTATGAATCCTTTCCACTTATATGACTCTCATTAATTCCATCTCTTTTTGATATAAGATTTCTATTCACACTTGAAATCCCAATAATACTAAGATGGAAGTCATAACATACTTCCATCATCAAAACTTAAATAAAGATAAAGGTGGCTTTACCACCAATAAATTCAAGTTCTATACAGTAATTGCTTTGTTAAATTTGTCCGAACTTAGCAGAATAATTTATCAGATACTTGGCCTAAATATCTTCTTGCTGTAGAAATTTATTAGCCTTTACCTTCTCAGGCGGTATCTGCATATTGCTTATTCAAACTCTGACTTCATTTGCAGTTGTTTCCGTATCACCTTGCAGAGTATGTTTGCCGTGTGATGAGAGTGTCACCTTTCAGATATTACTGCGATATGATTTTCGAGGTCATGAAAAATGGTAATAGGTCACTTTGTTGGTGAAATCTGAGTTGGTTGCTGAAATTTGCAATTTATATACTCTCTAGCACGCCAGTAACTTTTCAGTTGTGCTATACACCAATTCATCCATTCATTCTTATTTTTCTTGCAGAGCAACCCTATGACAGCATCCCAAATTTTAGTGCTGCTGACGCCTTGCAGCTTACTGGAATCGGTAGAAATGAATTTATTGACATTATGAACAAGTGTAGATCTAAGGTACTGAATCGAACTGAATATGAGTTTTTAAATCTTTTGGTTGTAAACATGCAACTAAGGTATGATTGTTGCAATGCGTGTTTGTATTTTGCTACTTGGAATTGCACTTGAACTTCCTATCATTGACTTCTAATGGGCAGTACAGCATTGGAATTAGAACTCTTCCATAAAGGTAAATAAGAAGAAATGCATAGAAAAGCAAAAAGGAAATACTCATTTCCTTTCCTCAATATCTCTTGCTTATATATGGTCCTTGTTGCATTAAATCTTTAAATGATAACCATCTTACAAACAGAGGTTAGCTTTGTAAGTCATAACTTGTGTTATTAAGTTATGTCGTGTAACATGAATTTGATTTCCACAAAATTTATCCTGGTGTCACGGAACCTTCATAAGTGTTAGATTAAAGTTTTCTCCTCTTCAGTACTATTTCCAAATTATCTTCTGAGATGAAGTATAAGCTATTATCTTACCCATCATTTACACATCTGGAGCTATTCAGAAAATTATGTGGAAGCTGAACAAGTCAATTGCTAAAGAACTTTTACCTACAGAACCTGTGGACTTTGCGGTTGAGTCGTGGTGGGGAGTTTGCCTTGTCAATTTTACGTTAGAAGAATTTAAGGTCAGATAATTTTTTATTGAGAATACGTGGTTTATTAGAATCTAGCACCAAAAAAGATATTTCTTTATGCACGAATCAGTTACTCTATATAGTTATATATAAGATGCTTAAAGATCAAGTTTTATGCATTTGACATACAAATTCTGGTGAATGTGTTTCAGAAACTCTCTGAAGAAGAGATGGCAACAATAGATAAAATTTGCAAGGAAGAAGCTAACGTATATATCCTGTTCGATCCTGAAACTGTAAAGGGTCTGTATCGACGTGGATTGGTATACTTTGATGTCCCCGTCTATCCTGACGATCGTTTTAAAGGTTAGTTCCTTCAGCATTCTGTCAATGAATTCCTGAAGCTTTTCAAACATCGTACGTGATTTCAATTTCCTGGACTTGTAAACTGCATTAATCTTGTAAACATTGTTTCAATTTTCCTTGATTTGTAGTTCTAACTTCTAAATAACGCTTTTATTACTACGGTTGTAGTATATCTGACAAGTTTATTCAATGTGGCTACACTATTCCTCGAATGATTTCGGTAATGAACTAATAAAATTCTTGATCTTGAAGTTTCTAGGCTTGAAGGCTTTGTTTCTAATAGGGAACAATCATATGAAGACCCTATTGAGGAGTAAGCAATTATTTACAGCGATAAGTGCTTTTATTTTTTTTCATTATGTTACATTCACTACGAACAGGATTAAGATCGTGATGCAATTAATTCCATCCAGGTTATTATATGCAGTTTTTGTGGTATCAAGCGAAAACTCTACTGTCGCTGAACTTGCAACGACTTTACAGGCTGACCTTTCACAGCTGCAAGCTGCTGCATCTTTTGCTTGTCGACTGGGATGGGCTGTGAAATTGATTGATCCAGGATCTGTTCTTCAGGAGACCGGCATACCTGGTTCCCCAAAAGGCATTCTTAGTGATGATAAAGATGCTTCTCGTACCAGTACAAGCTCTGTGCAAATGTCCAATGATGGCAGTGTTGGTCAGCATGGAAGTGCTTCTGCGATAGAAGACCGTGCGCGATTCTCCACTCATGCTCGTGTTGCTTTTGTTGTTGATGCTACTATAACATCCTATCTTATGATGGGATCTGTTTCACCAGGTCTTTCTCCTTTGCTCTTACGATGAAATCAGGAATCAGAAAATTTTCACAACTCTTTAAAGTTTGAAATACTTGATCAAACACTTGCTTCGTACGTTGACAAGAAGATAAGTAGGTTCTTAATCATTAACTGCACTTAGACATATCAGCATTGAAGTGAGTTGAAAAACATTAGGGAAATGTTAAAATATAATTTAAACTTTACAGTTTCTAGAGTTCTTTTCAAGAATATCTTTTATTCTAAAATTACAATGTATGAATAGGATTTATTTCTAGAATAGTCTTATAAATGTCAAGAGCATTAGATTTTTCTAGAGAACATTTAATAAGTTAGAAAGTTGTTGGACATTCAATAAGTTAGTTTGTTTAGGCATTTAAGTAGCAGTTCTAGAATATTCTTAAGCTCCCTATTAATACCTCTTGTATCAAACATTTTAAGTAAACCAAAAATTTCAGTGATATATTCTTCTCTCTAATTCACTCTTCCACATTCCAACAAAGTGGTATATTAGAGCTTAGTTAGTTTAGGGGGGAAAAAAAAGAGTGTGTGAAAAAAATTAGAGTGGGTAAGTTGTGAGAAAAAGAGTGAGTAATGGTCAATTTTGAAATGATTTCATTGCAATATCTTATCTTACAAAGGATAACAATGAGAATTAGTGTCTTTGAATAAAAGCCTTGCTAGACTCACATGATGCATGACAGATAATAGAGAAGGGGCATGAGAAGCCACAAGATGAAGGAGCTTTGTCTCAAAATACAAGAAATATTGAATTGTTAAAGACAAGGAAGAAGGATCAACAGGCCCTCACCATCATCCACCAATGTTTGGATGATTCAATGTTTGCAAAGGTGGTTGATACAACTACTGGAAAAGAAGCTTGGGAGATCTTGCAAAAGTCTTTCCAAGGAATAGAGAAGGTAAGGAAAGTAAGGCTTCAATCTCTAAGAATGGATTTTGAAGCAATGAAGATGAAGGAATCCGAATCAATTTTGGACTATTGCTCAAGGGTAAACATGAAAACAAATCAAATGAAGAGATATGGAGAGATGGTATCGTGTGATGGAGAAGATCCTTCAAACCCTCACTCTAAAATTTGACTATATGGTATGCCCTATCGAAGAATAAAAAATTCTGGAGGCGATAACTATAGAACAAAATTCTGGAGGAGATAACTATTGAACAACTAGAGGGATCTTTGCAAGCCCTTGAAGATGATATTAATAGAAGACAAGGAGAAGCATTAGAGCAAGCTCTCAAAGCCAAGGCCTATTTGAAGGAAAATATAGGACAAAGTCAACAAGGTTGTGGACGAAGAAGAGAACGAGATCATGGACATGGCCAAGGTGGAAGAGGAAGAAGTAGCCAAAACAACTTCAATGATGGGGTGAGAAATTGTCAATCAAGTAGAAGTTGTGGAAGTGCAAGAGGTAAAGGAAGAGGCCATAATTTGAAGAGAAATGAAAGAAGGTATGAAAAATCCAACATTGAGTGCTAAAATTGCCATAAGTTTGGCCATTATTCTTGGGAATGCCATTGTTCCTTAAATAATGGTGAAGCAAGAGCTAATCTTGTAGATGGTAAAGAAGAAGATGAATCAACTTTGTTGCTAGCACTTAAGGAGGGAGAGAAGGATGACAAGGGCTTGTAGTATTTAGATAATGGTGCAAGCAACCATATTTGTGGTCTAAAGGAAAAGTTTGTGGAGCTAGATGAAATTGTATTGGGCAATGTGTCTTTTAGAGACTCATCAAAATTTCCAATTAAAGGCAAAGGTACAATTCTCATCTCTTCCAAAGATGGTAGCCATAAGCTTGTGAATGATGTTTATTATGTGCCCAAGTTAAAAGGTAATATCTTAAGCTTAGGATAACTTTTGGAAAAAGGATATGATATTCACATGAAAAATAATTATCTTTGGCTCTAAGATCAAAATGGTAGATTGATTGCTAAGGTCACTATGTCAAGGAATAGAATGTTAGCATTGAATCTCAAGTCACTTGATCTAAAGTGTTTGAAGGCTGGAAGCATGACATTGACATATGAGATTTGGACACTTAAACTTTGATGCCCTCAATGACATGGGAGGGAAGAAGACGATGAAAGGGATGCCTTTAATCAACCATCCCAATCAAATTTGTGATGCGTGTCTTCTTGGGAAGCATGTAGGGAAGAGTTTTCCAAAAGAGGCTACATCAAGAGCAACCAAGCCACTCCAACTTGTATACACCAATGTTTGTGGGCCAATTAATCCATCATCTTTTAGTGGAAACAAAATTTTAATCCTATTTATTGATGATTTTAGTAGAAAGACATGTGTTTACTTCTTGAAGCGAAATTCTGAAGCATTTGCTACATTCAAGAACTTAAAGGCTCTTGTAGAAACCAAAAATGGCTACAAAATCAAGGCTCTAAGGTCCGATAGAGGTGAGGAATTTATCTCAAAAGAGTTTAATGAATTTTGTGAAGCTTATGAAATTCGATATCCTTTAACAACCCCTATATCACCATAACAAAATGGCATCACAGAGAAGAAGAATAGAACATTTCTTAACATAGCTCAAAGCATATTGAAGGTTAAGAATATGCCTAAAGAGTTTTGGGTTAAAGTTTTCTCTTGTGTAGTATACATATCTAATTGCTCACTAACATCAAACATTAAGGATCGTATGCTAATAGAAGCATAGAATGGACACAAGCCTAGTGTGAATCACTTGAGAGTGTTTGGGTGCATTTCTTACAAGCACATCCCGCAATAAGAGAGAAAGCAAGCTTGATGATAGAAATGTCAAACATCTCTTTGTTGGCTATGATACAAACTCAAAAGGCTATAAGTTGTACAACCTAAGAAATGGCAAGGTAGTGGCAATTCACAATGTAGAATTCGATAAAGATGGAGCATAGAGTTGGGAAAGAAGTGATGAAAGTAACTATGACTTCATTCCATACTTTGTCGAGGAAGAAAAAAAAGCCATAAAACCAATACAAGATATAACTCCGCCTCCTTCACCCTCTCCCAATAATCAAGGTGAAAGCTCAAATGAAGGACCACGATGGAAACAAGCTATGGATGTGAAAATCAAGTCGATTGAGAAGAATGATACTTGGAAACAAACAAATCTTCCCAAAGGTCATAAAGTCATATGAGTCAAATAGGTTTAGAAGGTGAAGAAAAATGCAAAAGGAGAAGTGGAAAGATGCAAAGCAAAGCTCATTACAAAAGGCTATAAGTAAACGTATAACATTGACTATAAAGAGATGTTTATCCTAATTGCTTGCATGGAGACTATTCGACTACTTATCTTAATGAAGACTCAAATGAAATGGATAATCTATCAACTAGATATGAAGTTAGTATTCCTAAACGGCTATCTTGAAGAAGAAGTGTATATTGAACAATCACTTGGTTTGTGGTCAAAGGGCATAAGACCAAGCCTTAATGTTGAAGAAGACATATATGGATTAAAGCAAGCACCAAGGGTGTAGAATAGGCGCATTGACAAGTACTTTCAAGAACATGGATTTGTTTGTTGCCTTGATAAGTATGCTCTATATGTGAAAGCCTATGATAATGGAGATATATTGCTAGCTTGTTTTTATATGGATGATCTCATCTTTACCGACAACAATTTGAGATTGTTTAAAGAGTTCAAGAAGGAGATGTCTTATGAGTTTGGGATGATCAATGTAGGGCTCATGTCCTACTATTTAGGCCTAAAAGTGAAACAAATAAAGGAAGGAATTTTTATCTCTCAAGAAGGATATGCGAAAGAAGTATTGAAGAAGTTCAAGATGCTTGATTACAACCCCATGAAAATGCCCATGAAGTGTGGAATAAAATTATCAAAGTTTGAAGAAGGCGAAAAGGAACATCCCACTTTATTCAAAAACCTTATGGAAAGTTTGAGCTACTTGACGTACACAAGACCTGATATTCTTTATGTTATTAGAGTATTGAACCGTTTCATGGAAGTTTTTACAGCAATTCATATGAAGGCAGTAAAAAGAATATTTTGGTGCTTGAAAGATACGTTGGATTATGAATTATTTTATACTTCCTCCAATAATTTCAAGTTCATAGGATATTGCAATAGCGACTTTTTTGGAGATATTGATGATGGAAAGAGTACTACTAGATTTACATTTTACATGGGTAATTATGCAATTTCATAGAGCTCAAAGAAGCAATTGATTGTTACACTCTCTACGCGTGAATCCAAGTATGTGACAGTAACCTCTTGTACATGTCATACGATTTGGCTAAGACAATTGTTAAAGAAACTTCACTTGATTCAAGAAGTAGCAACAGAGATTTACACTGACAACAAGTCCACCCAAGCACTTGCCAAGAATCCAATATACCATGATGGAAGTCAGCATATAGATACAAGATATCATTTCATTAAGGAGTGCATTGGAAGAAAGAAAGTGGAGCTTAAGTATGTGTAGACAAAAGACCAAGTTGTCAGATATTTTCACAAAGATACTTAAGTTTGAAAACTTTCAAATATTGAGATCAAGACTTGGGGTGAAGAAGAAAATTTCAAATTAAGGGAGAGTGTTAAAATATAATTTGAAATTTAGAGTTTCTAGAGTTATCTTCAAGAATATCTTTTATTCTAGAATTACAATATATAGCTAGAATTTATTTCTAGAATAGTCTTATAACTGCTAAGAGCATTAGATTTTTCTACAGAGCATTTAATAAGTTAGAAAGTTGTTGAACATTTAATAAGTTAATTGGGTAGAAAGTTGTTGAGCATTTAAGTAGTATCTCTAGAGTATTCCAAAGCTCCCTATAAATATCTCTTATACCAAGCATTTTAAGCAAGTCAAAAATTTTAGTTATACATTCTTTTCTCTAATTCACTCTTCTACCAAATTTATGTAGAGCATTTAACTACAAGTCAGTAGCTGCTAAAATCACGGCAACAGCTCCGTAGTGGACTTTTGATAGACCAAGATTCCATATATAGAGCACTTAACCACACGTTACTAGCTGCTAAAATCACGGCAACAGCTCTGTAGTGGACTTTTGATAGACTAAGATTCCATATATAGAGCACTTAACTACACGTTAGTAGCTGCTAAAATCACGTCAACAGCTCTGTAGTGGACTTTTGATAGACCAAGATTCCATATATATAAGCAACTATGTCTGTACAAAACCTAGTTTACTGTCGTTCTCATTCCTCAAAAGTAGCAGGTCCATTCATCTCAATTGGTTTGCTTCTCAGCTCTAGACTTTAACAAGTTATCTTAATTCTTGAAATTTGCAGTTGGTTGACTTATTTCTTTCAAAACTTTTCTGGACCGCTACTCTACCTTGAGTATGTCTTACGGTGTTGGCGAACTACATTATGATTTTGGTCTATTAGTCAAAGAGCAACTTTGACTGGTTTAGCTGATGTCGAGCATTAAGGTGACATGATAGTGCAGTTAATAGTAACTTCTCCATTGAGCTAATTGTAGAAGTTCATTGTCGAAATTGAGTTCTCCGTTATTTTAATGTTGCTGCTGGCTATCTTTTATCATTACTTTGCAGTACACATTGGTATACTGTGTTAATCAAGTACAGTTTTCTATTTATCTACTCATGAAGCAAGAGAGCATGCACTAGCATACATAAAGAACATAAGAAAAGAAGTCTATGAAGGCAAGAAGCGGACTAAAGAAGAACTCAGGTGTTAGGGGATGAGATTTATTTTCCAGCCCTTTTTTAATTGTTATTAACTCTCAGATTGTCACCTAGGTACATAAGCAATCAGGCACTGTACGACTTTGATATCCCTCTTTTACATGATCTGAAATTAGTTTAGAGTGCCTTACAACTGAATAATAGATAGAAGATGGCCTTGCTAGTTGATCAGGCACAACTTTGAGAGATACTCATCAAATTGGCTAATTATGCTGTCCCATTATATTTGGATACGACTTTTTTGTATTTGATTATGTTTCATCTTTGGTTTGCAGGACTAAAATCTCATGCTGTAACGCTATACGAAGCAGGGAAATTAGGTCATGCTAGTATTGGCGATCTTTGCAAGGATCTGAGTTCATTAGAGGGAGCAAAATATGAGGGGGAACTACAGGAATTCGCAAATCATGTTTTTAGCCTACGTTGTGTGCTTGAATGTTTGCTATCTGGTGGAGTTGCACTTGATTTGAGCAGTGAGGAAGTTTCCGATAAGATTGTCAAATTAGCTTCGAATGTTGATAAAGGTGCAGCCAAGATAAGTTCTGGAGGAAAATTAGATGGATGTGATAGTAATGAAGCTGAAGTCCAAATAGAGGATTCCACAAGGTCAAAATTGCCTGAAAATGGTCCTCGTTGCACTGAGCTTGTTTCCGAAGGAAGCACACACTTGGGGTTTACTTCATCTGAAGAAGGTAATTCTGTAAGTGAGATTTCTATGTTGGAACAAAATGTGAATAATGATGATAAACTTATCCCAGTTGAAGGGTCTGATGATTCGAAAGAAAATTTAAGAAGGGAAAGAAAGTACAGCGTGGATATTCTTCGCTGTGAAAGCTTGGCTGCTTTGGCACCAGCAACTTTGGATCGGTTATTTCGTCGTGACTATGATATTGTTTTATCCATAATCCCACTTCCTTATTCAGCAGTTCTTCCTGGACCAAAGGGACCTATCCACTTTGGTCCTCCATCTTATTCCTCTTTGACACCATGGATGAAGCTAGTGTTATATTCAACTGTTGCCAGTGGCCCATTATCAGTTGTGTTGATGAAAGGTCAATGTCTACGATTGCTTCCTGCGCCACTACATGGCTGTGAGAAAGCCCTTATATGGTCTTGGGATGACTCCACCGTTGGAGGGTTGGGCTGCAAATTTGAAGGGACATTGGTCAAGGGTAATGTACTTTTACATTGTTTGAATTCACTTCTCAAATCTTCAGCTATCCTTGTGCAGCCCCTGAGTAGATATGATCTTGATGAATCTGGAAAATGCGTCACTTTGGATATACCATTGCCTATCAAGAACTCTGATGGTTCCATTGTTTGCATTGAACATGAACTGAACTTATGTGAAGTCGAAAGTTTGAAACTGAAATCTTTATTAACCAATCTGACAACAAAGTTTCAACTGCCAACAATAGGTTATATTAGACTATTGAAGCTTTTTAATGAAAGAGACTCAGAACGCTTTGCAACAAATGACGAGAAGTATGAATGGGTACCATTAAGTACAGAATTCGGGATACCTCTTTTCCGTCCTAAGTTATGCAAGAAGATATGCAAAAGGGTTGTTGCATCAGGATTACTTCAGTCTGATTCACTGGATGTTCATCTTGAAGCGATGCAAGGGTTAAGAAAAAGATTACGTGATGTCTGTTCAGAGTACCAAGCAACAGGTCCGGCTGCTAGACTACTTGACCAGAAAGAGCTGTCAAAGGATTCGTCTCGACTACTCATGAACTATGCTAGTGGAAGATGGAATCCCCTTGTTGACCCTTCTTCACCCATATCAGGAGCCACGAGTGAGAATCAGAGATTAAAACTTGCTAATCGACAACGTTGCCCGACTGAAGTTCTGAGTTTTGATGGTAGCATCCTAAGGTTTGTCCCTGTCGGTCTTAATGTTTCCATTAACCTGCTTCCATTCCCATGTTAATTATTCAATCTGCTTATTGGCAACTTCCCCTTATTGAACACAAGTTTCCTTGTGTTATAAATTCATAATTGAGCATCGTCTGGCATAGCTTTAAAGATGCCAACAAGGGAGACGAGAAAAAAATAAAATGTATCAGCTGTACAAGCTTAGAAGCTTATTGAAACCAATCTCTACAGATGAACACTTGGGTTTCTTTCTCAGAAGAAATTCTGTGCACTTCGTATTTTTGTTGAATTTGAGAATTACGATATCTTTTCTTGCTATGTGCGTGTAATTGTTTAGAATCCATTTTTTGTTGCCTTACCCTTTGTAGTTCTGAGGACATTGATGACCAAAATCGTATAATATTGCAGATCATATGCTTTAGCTCCAGTGTATGAAGTTGCTACAAGGACCATTGAAGAAGTCCCTATGGTCAGTACAGCAAAAGTTGATCCTGATGAAGCTGACAATAGAGAAGTAGTTCTTCCTGGTGTCAACCTCATCTTTGATGGATCTGAATTGCATCCCTTTGATATAGGCGCCTGCCTTCAGGCTCGCCAACCGGTTTCTTTAATTGCGGAGGCTGTGACAGCCTCAGCTTCTGTTGCGGGCTTTCTAAAAGAGAATTTCTCAGGGAGTTAAGTGTTTCTTATATTAAGATTGCTATAGTCAAACACTGAGTTATTCATAATAGCTTTAGCTTAATTCTTTGCTTCGCCAGTTACATCTTTGAAGGTGTTGTGTAGGAGCTCAGGATTGTCTCTCAGATATTAACTATAGTTCTTTTAGTGATAATAGCATTCACTGATATTTAGTACTCTATTAAAATTACGTCACTATTTTTAACTAACACATTCAAATGGCAGAAGTTTAACTTACAGCTCTTTTTCCCCGATACTGTGGATACTCGGATGAAAATTCTGGTGGTTTTATACATCTTTCGCAAATAAGGTGAAGTTAGGGTATAAACATTCAGTTCATGTATTTGAACGTAATCTAATTGTAGATTATGTTAACATCCAGCTATTTTCATTGCTTTAGATTTACCACTGTTCAAGCTCGAACCTCAATTTGAGTGAGAGATCATTGCTAATTACACCTTGAAAGTTCACCTTGATAAGCTGCATAATCTTTTCACTTGTTATAACTTAGCACTCCTAAAGAGCATATGCCCGACATACCGAAAGATATTCAGGAACCTACTCTACAAAAGGTCATGTTAAGATATCAAGTTTCCAAATTTTTAAGGCGTCACATATCAACTCATTACATATTTTAATCATTTCAAAACAAAACCATTTCAAATCTTTATTTTGAATGATTTCATTCACAATCATATTCAACCACAATCATTTTGTTCTACTTTTATTTACAAACATACACTACAAGAAAAATATGGTTTAGCGACGAAAATTACCGACGAAATTTACACATTTTATCGGTAATCTTATTTAGCAACAGAATTTACTGACAGAAAAAGTCGTCGAAGATACGATTATAGGTAAATTTACCGACGGAATTTACCTACGAAATTACTAACGGTTATTTTGTTCGATCGATAAATTTATCAAAGAAGAAAATTTTTCTGTCAAAAAATTACCAACAAAATTGACTATTTCGTCACTAAATCCAATATATTTTATCAACGATTTTTTTTTCGTCGATAAATTTGCTAAAAACTATTTTTTAAAATTTACCTGCAAAATGTTTAGTTTTTGTAGAGGTCACCATGAAGATAACTTCATTATTTCAAGTAAAAGAATTGAAATAATGAAATTCATACTAAAAAAGAACCAAAAATAAAGAACTGAAATTATTTTTTTAAAGAACATTCATTTCATCAAACACCTTACATAAATTAAAAATTTATCCCAATATCACAACTAAAATCGCGTCTTGTCCCTTCTATCACTAATATTTGTAACTTAACGTTATTTTTCAATCACAAAATATACAAATAAACGAAAGTAATAAATACTCAAATTAACTTTCATCTAATATACGAAAAAACACGATAGTAGTTGCAAAAGTAGCTCCACCAAATGACGCGATGATAATGGCTGGAGAAGACAACGTCGACAAGCAGAAAAGGAGTCCACAATAGAGAAATGAACTCCAAGAAAACCGAAGAGGAGACGCAAGAAGAAGGAAGAATAAGGAAGGAAGAAGAAGACTTATGTGGGAGGGAGATGTCAGGTGAGTTTGAATTTAAAAAGAATTTACCGACGAAATTACCGACAAAAATTTCTGTAGGTAAACTCAAAAAAATTTTATTCCGCCAATTATTCCTGCCTTTTTACCAACGGATATCTTATATCGTCGATAAATCTTTTACTGATGGTAATCTTATTCCGTCACTAAAGTCCATCACAAAATTTTCCGAGATAATTTCCCTTCATATTTAGCGATGGATATTAGTATCGCTACTAATTAATAAATTTTTTCATCAATTTTACCAACGAAAATGAATTTTTCGTCGGTACTTTGCAACAATACATATTTCGTTGCCTATTTTCCATCTGTAATTCTTGTTTCCTTCCATATTTAGCGATGGATATTAGTATCGTCGCTAAACGAAAATTTTTCCGTCAATTTTACCAACAAAAATGGATTTTCCGTCAGTAATTTGCAACGATTTATTTTGCGTTGCTAATTTTTTGTCACTAATTCTTCATTTTCTTGTAATGATATACAACCTCGAATCTTATTTCATTTCTAAAATTCACATGTACAATATATAGTAGTTGAGAGATACAATTTTTATAACAACATAACTAAGACATTTGCAGGTACCACTGATCCTAACACTGACCTATATCCAAATGTAGAAGCTACTTCAACTAGACTAGCTAGAAAAGCTAGGTCTCCTCAGTACTTGAAAATTAACATTTGCAATTTTGATGAGTTTTGTGGACTCAATGAGTGAATCATCATCGATGTGCTCACTCAAAACAAAACACAAATATCACAAATATTTAACCAAATTCACAGTATTTCATATTATCCAACGTTGTATACCACATCATTCAGAATCAAATCCCATATATCACATCATTCTCTATTGATTACCTGATCACAGTATACATCATATTTCAATAAGTACATCATAAACTACAAACATTTCAAGTAACCTATTTCAGAATAATCCAATCATTTATTTCAATCATTCGTATCATTAACATGTACACAAACATTGCATATCATTATATCAACTCAATTTAGTCATTCTTTGCAATCATTCACATGATACATGTAATGATACAAATATGCAAATGCACATAAGACTCCACTTTCATTTTTATTTTTTTGTGACTGAGCGCCTATTTAACTATCCCTTATCCCCTGTGGATACCCAGTTTATTTCAGATACTTTCCCATACCTATTATGAATACTGGGCTTATTAATCGTTGACCATATGGCTCTTTGTTCACATTTCTAAGCTTTAAGCTCTTTTTCAGGTTTGTCACTCCAATCACAACTCCTTTATCTGATCATGTATATCATGTGATGAAATGCATCATTTTCTATAATATGCTATCAATAACTTTCATTCAATGTGCACATTCATTTATCATATTCATCAGATCTAAGTCTGGCATTCAATATTTAGTTGAGAACACATTCCATATTGCACATACCATTAAAGAGCACTTCAAGTACAATCTCAAATATCAAGCTCCTGGGAAATTTGATGGTCTGGAATTACCACAATCTTAATAGTAACAATTCAATATATAACATTTAATTAAAAACAATTCAAATATAGTGAGTAAACATCTAGGTTAACTCACAGCACGCTCCAAATAAGCTATTGCTTTGGTGAATTGACAATGTCTAGATGCTGGCGATCATTTATGTATCTATCTTCTTACAATACACACAGAGAGTTCAAAATTCATTAAGCTATCCATCATATGATTACTCAATCATTCACATGTATATAGATCATGTTTCAATGCATGCTCAACTGACTATCCTGGGTATGTATCCTTATTCATAAATCTTAATCATTCATTTATCATAAGTTGTATATATCTAGTTTGCAATTAGGTTTAACCTCAATTCATCAATCAGGCATTCATCATTCCTTTCCAACCATTAAATATTCACACAATTTCTCAATTCTCACTCAATCATGCCTAATTCATTTCTTATATCCTTTGAATCACATTTGTGTTCTCATGAACATCTTTATACCATTAACAACCCATACTTCTCAAATTCATATACATTGATATCAATCATTCTGTTTCTTAATTTATAACCTCAATTAACAAATTAAACTTATCAAACACTTAATCACTTATTCAAGCAACTTTCTTAGTTCATTTCATACCCCAATCAAGTCCAATTACACCATTATAACGTGTCTTAACCTTATAGTCCAACAATTGCCCAAAACCAACCTTTTCTCCTTCCAAAGTACTTCCCACGACTGTAGGAAGGAACCTTATAAATCCCATGATCATGGGATGAGTGAACCAAAGGTTCACTCACTCATAACCTTCATTTTACTTCCAATTTTTACTCCTTCATACTCTATCCAACACACCTTCACCAAAGTCTATCAATTTCACTTCAATTATAACTTATTCATACTTCAATCCGTTATCAAATTCATATCCAAACACAATTCAAAAATCATTCATTAGACAAATCACAAATCATTATCTTTCACAAATTAAAATTAAAACAAAACTATCATTCACTATCAATCACGTATCCTTGTTCCGTTGCCATTTCAAGATCACTATATTAACACCTTTCTTTAACATAAATTCATCATTATACCTCAAATCCTAATATAATTCATCCATAAAACAATCCATAACATATTGTTCATACATCAAGAATACAATAGAAAAGTATACAAGTTCATGCAGAAATTTCTAACACAATTCATCATCAACATCATATACAATCCATCCCAATTCAATCATCATAATCCTTCTATTATAAAATGTCATAAAGAATAATACTTTACTTACTTATGTAGCTCCAATTCTAGCACAATTCATCAAGTCTAACTTAGCTCTCCATACATGCAAGATCATCCAAAAACAAAGTGGAAGTAGAGTGGTTCTAGTAACGACAAGGAGATGATAACAGATTATAACTATCTTTGAGCATAATCTTATATGAATCTTAAAATGACTATGAATAGAAACAAAGCATAATTTCAAAGCTATAGGGTTATGAGTGTATTTCAGAAATATGAGGAAGGAGGAAGAATGAATTGTAGCAGATACATCTAACGAAAGTCTTTGCCATATACATGTGTCATTAGTTGAGTTAAGATAAGTGTCTCTTTATTTAAAGACACTTGTCGACACTTGTCCTATATGGAAGCAAGCTACATTTCTTCCCCTTAAATAGTACATATTCCCTCTTCTTAAGCTGCCATATTTCCTCTTCTTAAGCTTCCATATGTCATATAATCTCTATGCCAAATGTCACTCAATTATGTCTGCCAAATGTCACTTATTTTATAAGCTTTGTCATCTTAATTTTCCATGTATCCACTTATCTTACCACTTGGCATTTTACCTAGACTAAGTGTACATTTTAATTCATCAATTTCTCAATTGCAACAATAAATTCCAAGTCACTAATTATAGTCCATCAATTCTTGTCATTGGTAATCCAAAGTACAAGATATTGGAATTGCACATTCATGTCATATTCATTTTAATTTCATACCCCAGAATATGTCAATTGAGTGCAATTTGTCTAAATTACAACTCATGTATGTATGCTAATATTATGCATATGAATACAATCATAAAATCATATCATAAATGTACAAAATTTATTCTATATAATGTCACTCATATGATTCAGTAGTCTAACACTTTAGATCCTTCAACAATTTAAGAGACGGGATATCACAAAGATTTCTTCAATTTCTACTCCAAATCCACCCAAAATTGCATATCTCTTCTTCCTCTTCTCCTTGGACAAATTCTCCCTCTTTCTCTCTTCTTTTCTTCCTTTCTTTTTGGTTCTCACGAGTCCTCTTTTTAAACGAACCAATTTTTGTGTTCTTTTGCCTTTTTATACTACTTTTAATACTTTACAAATGTCATTTTCTTATTAAACATCTTAAATGACTCATCATCATCTAATTTAATGTTTCTTAAACCTGTTGGACCAATGGTGGTTGACAAATCAAATCCTTTTATGTTTTGATAATAATAAAATATCTAGAATTAGTTAAGAAATTATTTCAGGTGTTACTCAAGGAAAGAATCATGCAAAACAAGATGAGCAAATGTTTAATTATTGAAGAATCAAGAAAGGAGGTTCATTCTAAGTG
>JANZLF010000006.1:8369031-8381614 GCA_026546835.1 Erythroxylum foetidum | reverse complement strand
CAGCTCACAGCTCCTTTAGCTAGTGTAAACACATATCCTGTAGTGGATTTACTTTTATCAAGATCACCTGCATAATCGACATCAACATATCCTTTGACAGTAAAATTTGATCCTCCATAACATAATTCAACATCTGAGGTTCCTTTGATATATCTAAGAATCCTCTTGACAGTATTCCAATGCTCTCGACCAGGATTCGTCATGTATCTACTAACTACTCCCACTGCATGTGCAATGTCAGGTCTTGTGCAAATCATAGCGAACATTAGGCTCCCCACTGTTGATGCATACGGTACTCGAGATATTTCCATCCTCTCTTCTTCGTTGCTAGGACTCATACTTGAGGATAACTTGAAATTAATAAGAAGAGGGGTATAAATTGACTTACAATCTTGCATGCTAAGTCGTCATAAGATCTTCAAATAATTCTTCTGAGAAAGCCAAATCTTCCTATTATTTCTGTCTCGGTGAATTTGCATGCCTAGAATCTTGTTTGCTGGTCCCAAGTCCATCATTTCAAATTCCCTAGCCAACTATGCCTTCAATTCTTTGATGCGATCATTATTGGGGCATGTTACCAACATGTCATCTACATACAACAGTAAGACTATAAAATCATCTTTCACAAACCTCTTGAAATATGCACAAGGATCTGCATTCAGTCTGCTGTATCCAAGGCTCATGATGAAGGAATCAAATCTCTTATACAAACGATCTTTAGAGCTTGATCATTACAACTGTACACAGATCCCTTAGAGACAGATTCATACTGATGGAACCATTCTCTTCCAGAGGTCATATGAAATGTAGCTGCTGAATTGAGAAGCCTTACATCAACAAATCTTCTCTTACCTCCAATAGTCATTATTGCTTCACAGACCATTGTACCTCCATCATCTGAAGTATTTGCCGCATTTCCTTGAGGAATAGAATCTTTCTTATTCAGATTCCAGCAATCCTTCTGTAGGTGTCCTTTCTTCCTACAATTGTAGCACTTGAAATTCTTCTTTCTCTTGGATTTCGATCTACCATGACTATGACTCCCACTTGATCCACGTTTCATTGATCTTCCTCTCGTCATCACCAAGGCATCTGCTTGTTGCGAAGTTGCCAGCCTGTCTTCCTTACTTTTGCGCCGACTCTCTTCTTCCAGAATAGCAGCTGCAATATTATCAAAGACTAGAGCATCTGTATTGTTTGTTAAATTGATGATGAGTTGATCATATGAATCTGGTAGACTTTGGAGTAGAAGTTCCGCACGTTCACTTATCTCTATTGTATGCCCCAATGATGTGAGTTGGGAAAATAGAGTATTTAAAGTATTTAAGTGCTCCGTCACCGCAGTGGATTCCGCCATGCGTAAAGTGTATAGTTTCCTCTTCAGAAAAATTTTGTTGTGGAGTGATTTGGCCTCGTACAGTTTTGTGAGGTGGTCCCATATTTCCTTTGCAGTCTTCTTTTCCTCTATGCTGGATAATACTCCATCAGCTAAAGCAAGGTGAAGATTAGCTACAGCATTCCCGTCCATCTCGTTCCATTTTTCATCTGTGACTCTAACTGGCCGTTCATTAATGGTCGCCAGACAATTATCTTTCCTCAATATTGCCTTTATCTTCAACTTCCACAATGAGAAATAACTCCCATTGAACTTCTCAATCTCGAATTTTGCTGTCATTGCTTCTATCACGAGCAGAACTTAGCTCCCGCTATTTCACATGAATAGTACCCGTACGTATGAATAGTACTCGTACGTATGAATAGTACTCATACGTATAGTCTCCGTATATGTGAATAGTACTATGTACGTGAATAGTACTGAACAACAGAAACGGCACATGCAAAATTAAATGAATGAACAGTTGTCACCTTTTGGTTACTATTCACCGACTTTCACTGTGCTCACTGGAACTCCGAACGGATTACGCCAAAAAATTCGTCGTAATTTTCTGACCTCGCTCTGATACCATTTGTTGTAAAAATCGATCGGATTAGAGCAGGTTCGCAGCTAAATAGGACTGAGGGGAATAGTAATGAACACACAGATTTTACGTGGAAAACCTCAAATCAGGGTAAAAATCACGGACAAGGATAGAAGACTTTTACTATTGAGAAAACTGGAGAAATACAAGGAAAAACTAGACCCACAAAAATATACAAAATATTTTTGTTTCGCTCTTTCTCTCTCACCTCTCTTTCTCTCTCACCAAAGCAGCCAGCCATTTTCCACTTTGGTAACAATAGTTGGCTGCCTACCATTGTTGAATGCCCACTGTTGTTGACACTAGTTTCATACAATTTTAAGGTACTTACAGACTTCAAATAATGAATTAGTCTTTATTTAGTCAAAAATATATCTCCACTGGTTGACTGATTGTCGGTTTTGTAGCATAATGAGGTTAATGGGGAAGGTGGAAATGATGGAAGCAATGATAACTTAAGCTGGAATTGTGGTTTTGAAGGTAATATTTTATTTTTACTCTTTACTTTGACCATATTTCATGAGAATATTGTAGTTTCATAAGTATGGTTACATGGGAACTAAAGAGAGGGAATAAAGTATATAAAATGTTTTGCTATTAATAACTTTGTTAGTTATAAATTGATTCTCTTGGTGGCAAAATTGCGTAAACCAATAGGATTCAGGCGTTGGTGAAGAACAAATCATTTTCATCTGCAAATGGGATGTTAAACGTGTGTCATTCAAATGGTACATCATTTTAAGCATCTGCATTGCTTCACAAAGAGAATTTTTAGCCAATAATCTCTATTTCTATCAGCTAAATTTTCTGTTTACACTGTCAACTCAATGGTTAGGCAAGATTTTGGGACTTGGGATGTCAAAACTGACTGATTGCTCTTTATCTATTTTTCTGTGATTCTTACGGCCAATTTGGTCTTATGGTTTTTGTGATCGGTATCAACAGAATCTCTCTGATAAAACTCTTCATCCTTTCCTTTCTTTTTTTCTAGGAGAAACTGATGATTGTAATATTAAAGCTCTACGATCTGGGCAAATGAAAAACTTCCATTTGGCATTAATGATATCTCAGGTAAATTACAAAATGTTCTTTGCACTCTCTTAACGTGAAGGAAGGTTTTGTTACTACTGCACAACATTAATACTGTGCATTTATCGAGGTGAGTTATGGCAGATGGGATGAATTCAGATTGCTGCTGTGCAATTTTGTCAAGTTAATAACTTGCTCTACATATTTTCCTTTTAGTTGTGCCATTTTACTGGAATTTTCTTTTTCTTCTTGCTGTTAGAAAAATGGTCTACTGCCATTCCCTCTTCTTCGTCTCAACTCTGTCGACGTAATTTAGACTACATTGCATTTCAGTTAGTATAGGAAAGTTTCCAGTGTTTGTATATAGTGCCCGTTGTCTTACTGCAATTGAGTAATTGTGGTATCAAGCAGGGAACACCAATGATGCTAATGGGAGATGAATATGGCCATACTCGCCATGGAAATAACAATAGCTACGGACATGACACACCTATCAATAATTTCCAATAGGAGAGTGTAAGTGTTTTCTGTTCCAAGTCTGTTTTTTGATTCCTTGAATCTAGATGGCTAATGTGTGATTGTTGTAAGACAGTTGGATGCAACAAGGAGTAGTCACGTCAGGTTTTTCTCCGAAGTGATAAAATTCCGGCAAACACACAGAGTGTTCAGACATGAAAATTTTCTCACAAGAGTAAGTCTTATTCAATAATCTGTGTCCAGGGTTGCGATCATATAACTAAGTTCTTATATTTGAAGTTTTGCTAAGGAGCTCCTGAAGTATTCTACTTCATACAGGATGATGTTACATGGATTGAGGATAACTGGGACAACAATGAAAGCAGATTCCTTGCATTCAGGTAAGAAATCATAGTCAACTTCTTTCTGAAATTGGTGGCAAATTTGTACCACTCTATTGGGACTTTAGTTACTTGATGAGAGGACCTTAATGTAGAAATTTTTGATATTCCTGACACTGTCGTCTCTTTGGTTATGCAGTCATCCATAGGATTCTGTTTCACCATTCCTTCCAAATTATGATTCTTATTTTGAGAGGCATCTACGTTTCTTCTGTTGTATGCTTTGAATTTATGACTTAGAAAGGAAACTGCATGCCCTTCCACCTGTCTACCATTTCCCTAAAACATATTCCTACAATCATAGAAGTTAAGAACTTTTGAATAGCCTTCACTATATTACTGTTGCAGGCTTGAACTAATGGCCTGCATTTGGCACAGCCTTGGACCTACCGGTTGTACTTTTACAAAGGATTTTGGCTTCAGTGAGGACCATAACAGTGTGCTTAACAGCTAAAGTTGTTTCTAAACAAGATGACTTTATATGCTAATCTGTATGTATTCATTGAGTCACTTGATATGTCTTATATTTTCCTTCGTGGGTTTTTACCACATTGAGTCACTTGATATGTCTTAGCTGTACAGGCCTCATGATAATGATGGGGGAGATATCTTTTTAGCATTCAACGCGCATGACTATTTTGTTGAAGTTTCTATACCCTCACCACCACCCAACCGGCGATGGCTTCGTGTGATTAGTTTCTTTTACACATCTGGCAGATGCTATAAAGTTGTCACTGCTGGTTTTTATTCTTTGTTCCCAAATCTGTGATCTTGTCCCTCTAGTATCAGCTTCCTGGCGATCTATATTGTTGTACTGTCTTCTATGATTTATTATTCTAGTCAAACCACAAATTTACGCTAATCTTTTAGCCGTATTGTTGATACAAAAACTTAGTATGATTTGTTACATGAAGAGTGCTAGATTCCATACTTGTAACATTCCTGTGAGTGGTTCTGCCAACTAATTCACCGTACGTTACAGGTGGACACCAATCTCGAATCTCCGGATGACATAGTCCCAGAAGGCGTCCCAGGCACTGGAAATAGTTATAACGTGGCTCCATTCTCGTCGATTCTTCTTGAAGCTAAAACGCGTATGAGTCCCCACTGTAGATTAAGATTAACAATAACTTGCACCCACATGGAGTGCTGGTCAACCAACGCAAATAAAACTCCATTGTCCAGCATGGTAATCGCTGTCGTGAGAGATAAAGCCAGCAAACAAGGCTAGGGAAATCAAAATAGGTACTAAGCCTCGTTATATGACAACCTGTTTCATCATATCCGTGTGTGAATAAGAGGAATAGATGCTTAATAATCCAAAATTTTGGTACCGATTCATTACCTGTCGTTGCAAAATTTTGGTCTATCCAAAAAAGATGGGAATGCACATTTCAGGAACTTATTCCCTAATTGTCAATAGTTGGTATAAAGATAGAGTGCTACAGCTGGATTATAACTTTGCCACTGTAAAGGGGAAGAGAAGAAAATATTAGGCCAGCTGTCCACCAACTTTTCTTCAAATTTCAATACCAAAGTTCATAGAACTATCACTCCCAAAGGTTAGTTGGACGCTAATCATTGCTTCTAAGCTGGAAGTCGGGCCTCCAAACTCGTAGTTCTTCTGTAAATCATCAAAAATTGTGAAAATGTTAATATATATATATATATATATTAGGAAGATCCTGATCAGTCTCCTGGTGTTTCTGCTTCACTTGTATAAAAGCTTTAAAAAAAAAAAGAACATTTGTCTCACTCTCTATTTCGGGATTTCATGTGTAAATATGTCGATTAATATATAGAACTGCATTCTAATATGTTTTTCAGTTTTAATAAATTGGGATTGAATAATTCTTAAGCACAAAAGAAAGAGTGGAATATAATGTATAGTTCAATTATATATTTTTTCACCGTGATTATTTGGTCATCATTTTAGTAATCTTTATAGTTATTATAATTATTCTTGGACATTAATCAATTATCAAAATAATGATTCTCTAAACTTGTCCTTTAGATAATGATATTTGGTTAATTAATAAGATGCCATTTGGGTCCCCTAAAATGGCTGTTTGGGATTTTTGTGAAAATTTTTACTTGTTCTTTTACAAGTTTGTTGGTTTTGTGCTATAGATATATCAATTGGAATTATTATTTGAATATTAAAATTTTATAATTGTATTTTCTTCGTTGTGTTACAAAATTAAACGATTTACAGATAAATAAGGAAGTTAAAAGGAAAATATGAAATTCCAGCTTTAATTGAGGTTGATGACTTATTCGCATAAATCGGGTGGAATCTGACGCCATTATATGCCATTTCGCACAAAGCCTGCGTTGCGGCATTTATCGTATGGCCGAGGGCTGCTCTCAGCACAGCGACAGGTGGTGTGTCTTGATTCTCAGCAATCCAGACTGACAATCACATCTCGTGACTCCTCCTGACACCCAGTTGCCAAATGCTACCAACTTTTCTCCTTCCTTTCTTTTATAAATTAATCTATTGTTAATTGTCCCCAATATTATTTTATTCCAACTGTTGCCGAATTTCGGACGTGAAACTTGATTAGATCGGAGGTAAAGACAATGTTATTTAATTATTAACTAAGATAATATTATTTTCTACTTTATTCAAATTTATTTGAACTAGATTGAATTCCTTATTTAACTCTGAATTTAATATAAATTTAAATTGGGCTAAACTGAAATTATCAACCCAATTACGACGTGTCTATTTTTAACTTTTTGGGAGAGCAGCTAATATTTATGTTTGATGTGATTGGGGTAAAGAGAAAGTAATTAAAAAAAGTGGAAATGGCAGCTGTTGTGTTGGACATTAGTAAGATCCGAATTGGATATGTAATAAATAGAAAGCCTTCCCAGTCTAGTTTGATTCTGCAGAATCACATCACGCAGATCATGTGGAGCAAGTAATTATGAGAAGCCCCTGATTGAAGGGTCTAGGTCTAGCAAGCGCGAGGCAGCCTTCCTATGCTCGGCATTCCATTGCCAATGAACATGTTCATTATCTGTGAATGACCAGACACCTATGAGGCGTTTGTTGTTTCTTCTGAATAATAAATATTAGCAATTAATTAATAAATATGCGGAAAAACACGTCAGATTAGAACGTTGTGCTACAACCTAACACCACAACGGTTAGATTAGTGGAATTTTTGTTCCGTTATTAATTTGAAGCTCAGATTGTCCACATCTATTGGGAGTTGGGACCAGAGTATCTGTTACAATAACAATAACTGTTCCGCGTCCAAAATAACTCTGTTCTGCGTCCAATATAATGTCGTTTTGTAACTTGTATATATGATACTATGTAATTTTTACTACAAAAACAGGAATAGGACAGAATAATAAGAATATAGAATTTGATACTGCATGCTTCCTTTTTTCTTTTTTCTCTCTGCATAATATGTTTTCATTTCGTAGACAATCTTTTTAACAAGTGTATTTAGAATTAGACTCATAAAAATGTGAAAAAAGGAATGAGCGAGAGAGATTCCGTAGGAAAGCAGCTTAAAAACAACGCGTGTTTTTGGGATCAGCCAATCGGACGGTCAAGATTCTCCAACAAGAACTACGTGTAACAGATCTACCACAACCTAATTTCGTCTCTACCATTATGTTGATTAACTAATCTGGGGTTTTCGTCGCAAGAGACAGGGACATTGTCGTACTTTCACCGAAGCAGAGGAAAGAACTCGGACCGACTCAATTCATACCTTCACCCTATCACTATAAATACAACTTCCCTAGCAGCTCTCTCCTTACTGTTGTGTGTGTGTACTTTTGGCTTCTAGCTCGAACTGTCTCTCTCTTCTGGTGCTTAGAGAAGTTAGATTCAGAGTTTCCGTTCATCAATGGCGTCTAAGAGCTTCATTACTTTGATTGTTCTTGCTCTATTCGCCACCTCCGCCTTGGCCCAGGCCCCGAGAGCTGCTCCAACCACTGCGCCCACGAAGTCTCCGCCTTCGGCTTCGACTCCGGCTCCGAAGACCGCTGCTCCAGCTCCGGCTCCCACAACTTCTACTCCTCCAGCATCCGTTCCAGTTCCGGCAAACGTCCCCTCTAGCACCCCCACCAGCTCTCCTCCAGCATCCGTTCCAGTTCCGGCAAATGTCCCCTCTAGCACTCCCACCAGCTCTCCTCCTTCTCCCGTAGCTCCAAGCTCAGGACCTTCGGTGGCTCTTACTCCCGGAGCAGGTGCTCCCGGAGCAGGTGCTCCAACCTCGACTCCTCCCAGCGGTGCAGTCGTGGGAAGAGACGTAGCGGTTTTAGCTGTTGTTGGAGCTGCTCTGTCATGGTCCTTGTTGCTGTAGATCTGAGCTCTTTGATGTTTATCATCAGTTGTTTAAATCTAGCAGTAGGCTTTTTATAATTTAAATTTTTTCCACATTTTATTGGTGTCTATGGACGGCTATGAGTGAGTTATGCCTCAGATTTCTTCCGTTGATGATTTGATTACATTGATTCATATTATTACACTATTGCTTTTCAATTATAATGTTGATGTTTATAGTTATGAAATAACATTATGTTTAATGAACTGTGGTTGGATGAATTGTTGTATACATAGAAGAAGCATTAGTTCGTCTTATTTGTGTATCTCTCGGACAAAGATAGGGAGGGAGAGTGGAGACAGTAGAGACTGATTGGGATGTAAGCTCAAACAAAGTACGCGATCGGGATGTTGACGATTAAGTCGAGTGGGGTACAGCTGGAAGGAGGAGTTCTTGTGTTCTTGATGCTTTTGTACATTTGTTGTTGGAAAATTACATATGGTCTCTGTCCGTTAATACTATAATTAAGAAACTGGAAAGATGTGAAGGAAAAAAAAGGGCAGGAGGTGATGAAGCCGAAGCGGTTGGCCCAACCCCTTCGGGTTGGGGTCAGGGTAGAGTGGACAGCACATGGCCACAGCTGTAAAACTAACTCATTGTGTTTCAGACACCCATGTGCCTTGCTCGATGTGGACAAAGTTTGGAAAGTACAAACTATATACTCCTCCAAACTCAAAATAAAAATTATTTTAGAAAATTTTAATTATTTAAAATAAGTGTGGTATGTAATTTATGATTTTATTTTTAAAATCATCCTTTAATTGTTATCACATCTTGATTATACATATTAATAGATTATACAAAAGCATTATTATTGAGTAGTACTATTACTAAGGATATGTTAAATATTTCATTAATTTTTTGAATAAATGTATATTCTTTTAAAACGATTTTTATTTGGAATAGAAAAAAATATGAGATTGGTTCAAGCATACTTTTTTGTTAAGTGAGACGTAACCATTAAATCCTCGGTGACTTGTAGGCGAGAAAAAACAAGACATCATTCAATAAATAAAACAGAACTCTTAATGTGGAAAAAAAGTTGTATATTGAGTTATTTGCCTATCAAAATCGTTGAGTAGTTAATTCCTTCCAACCGAAGTTGTTACTTCTGGATCAACAAAAAGGTTGCATGTATATGACTTTTGAGTTATTAGTCTGATCGGATATATCTGACAAGTATACGACAGATAAGGTGTTACTTTCAATATAATGGATACCACACTGTCTTCTTCCATATTTCCATGAGCAACCATGTACGTAAACCCAAGTGGGTGAAATGTCACTAGAGCTCAAGAAGAAGAGGTGATTCTTCTAGCGAAAAAACCAATGAGGAGTGGGTTTAGGTTCTGTTTTTTAACTACAAATGAAGAAATGCGCGATTAATTTATCGACCAAGTGCATGGTACGGCAACTTTTCGAAAGTGGAACACTGTGATGGTTCCTACTCCAGATCAAAAGTCCACAACTCCTATAAACCATATTTTTTTCGTTGCCCATTTAATAAACTTGTTTTTGCCTATTTGAATTCAAAGCAAAATGATGTATAATTAGAGAAAAGCGGGTGGAGGTGGATGAAAATAGAAATGGATGCATGACCAGTCTTCTTCACAAGCCAAGTGTTTTTATGGTGAAGTCCATTTACTGACCATTCCGCACAGAGAGAATACTTGATTGGAATTCGTAACGTCGTAATGAGCAAGTTCTGAACAAAGCTTTCAATAAATGAAGTCGTAGGATGTTGACGTTGAGGTTGATGTTGCATCCACCCTTACCTTAGGCTTACGCCTGATCAGTGATGATGCGGGAATAGATCCATCGTCTCACTTACCCAATTCTACGGGGATGCGTTTTCCGTCATATTATATATTACATACCATACCAGCAGGCAAGTGACATTTTCGCTTATATTCTCGTTCTTTTGTTTATCATTTCTGAAATTACAGCTGTCATGCAAAAATGTAAGAGAAATTTTGTCCCAAAACTACCTAACCCACTGAGTCTCAAACAAATTACTCAAACACAAAAAAGGGTTTAGTTTAACTTAAAACTAAATTAAACTTCACTCTTTAGTATTATTATTTTATTTTTTTCAAATAAGTATGTTTATTAAAAATATTATAAATTTTAAAGAGTATTAGTATTTTACAAAATATCATTTTTTAAAACTCGCTGATTATTATTGAATTTTCTTTCTTTTCAATAAAAACAAAACACTATGAGCAAAGTTGTTCGTTAAGTTTTAGTTCTAATTACCTAAATCATTGTGGTGCCAAGTCAATCGTCATACACATTAACTCTGGTTCATTACTCTTGAAATTCGGGAGCTTTAAGGACCTTATAGAAAGTCCATGTGGACAGGGTGGGCACGAACAGACCCAGCGGGCGCGCAGGCTGAGGGGCGCACCGGTGTCGGGTATGATGAATGAACCCAAGTTCCCAGGCGAGCTCAACAGACACCTCAACTTTGGGCATCTGCGTCTGGGATGGTCAGCGAAGTGACGCGATTGGGGAGCTCGAGGTTTTCCATATTAGCAGAGAAGGAGGGACAAGCTCAGGGAGCAGCTGACGTTGCGCTCCCATGTCAATTCCCAGCTTTAACAGCTGGCCACCCATCCTCGTCCACTCCCGCAGTTTCCCCCGACTCCCATCTATCCACGAGCCCAGTCTTCAAATCCACTAGGCCCAAAGCCATCGCTAAGGCTAGAGCTCCTAAAGGCAAAGGCCCCCAAGTGCCAGCAGGCTTGCTTTTCCAGACTATTGGGCCCACCTCCAGTATCTCTCCAATAACCAGCACCCTACCCTACAGTTCGATCCACATGCCTAGTAGGGCAAATTCCCGCCCAAGGACCAAACCGGCTCTTGGGCTTCGAACCCTTCCTCCTGCCCCAACCATCCAACTCCAACCTTCCCCTCAGGACAATCACATTGCCGTCGAGCTCTCATCCCATACTGAAATGCTCTGTGATGGTCCTGCTCTTGGGGAGCCCTCCCGATCCGCCTTGGCCGATCACAATCCTACGGAGGGCATTGAAACTCAGTTGGGATCTTGTCCTCAGACGGCTCCCGACCCTCACCCTAATGATTCCCCCACTGACGATCTAGCTCATGGGCCTCACATTGCCGAGACCCAGGTTGCGCTTTGCTCAAACGAGGATACTGTTCCGTCGGACTCGACCGTAGCTCTTCCCGCGGTCATTGCTGGAGGTACGAATTCGGCCTCAGCTTCTACTTAACTTCCTGTTGTCTTTTATGTCTGTCTTTCTTTAGAATTGCCAAGGGGTTGGGGGTCCCAACTTCCTTGCTATCCTTCGTAATTATGTGCGTACTTACAAGCCTAGTATCCTCGCTTTATATGAGACTCGCATTAGTGGCACTAGAGCCAATGTGGTCATTCGGTCTCTTGGGTTTGATTACTCTTTTCGCATTGAAGTCGTGGGCTTTCCGGGCAGAATTTGGATCTTATGGCAGGCTGGGATTGAGCTCTCTATGGTGGTAGCCCATCGTCAATTTGTCCACACCACGGTCACGATCAACTCTGTTACGTCTAACTTTGCAGTTGTCTACGCGAGTCCGCAGGTCGCTACTCAATCCCTCCTTTGGCCTTTACTTAGCTGGTTAGGCAGTCATACGCATCGACCTTGGCTGGTCAGTGGGGATTTTAATGCGAAATTGAACCAATCAGACAAGAGGGGCGGTTCCTGGACACCGCGTATGGTCAGTCCTCCTTTTCGCGCTTGGGTTCAGGAGTGTGGCCTTCACGATTTAGGCTTTGTGGGTTCTAAGTTCACATGGCATCGTGGACGGATCCAAGCTCGTCTTGACAGGAGTTTTGGGTCCTCAGCTTCTTTATTTGCATGAGCAACACCCTCGTCCTCCTGGTCAGTCTCCTTTTCGCTTCCAAAATGCCTGGCTCATGCATCCGGAGTTTGAGTCAGTGGTCACTCGGCTCTGGTCCAATGCTGACAGGCCGCTGAGCCAAGCTCTCGCTTCTCTCTCCACCCATCTTTGGCGATGGAACCACACTGACTTCGGTAATATCTTCCACTGTAAGCTCCGACTCCTCGCTCAGCTGGCGGGCATCCGCCGTTCCACCATCCGTGACAATTTGGATGCTATGCTTGTTTTGGAAGATAAGCTGAGTGCCGACCTGACTCAAGTCTTGTGTGAGGAGGAACTCTTCTGGCATCAGTGGGCTCGGTGCGACTGGATTTCTCAAGGTGACCGTAACACTAAGTTTTACCACACAGTGACCCTTGCAAAGCGTTGGAAGCTGAAGGTTGAGTCTCTCTTTGATTTCGATGGGACCCTTATTTCTGACCACGCCAGCCTGGGCCACCTAGCTCACACCTTCTACTCCCAGCTT
>JANZLF010000006.1:8289993-8302335 GCA_026546835.1 Erythroxylum foetidum | reverse complement strand
CAAACTTTCTTTCTTTACCTCAATTGTAGACCTCTTTCACTAGTTTATAAAAATTCAAACATCACTTCAATTGGAGGTCTACACCATCAGTTATGACCCAATAACTAAACTATCTCAGTTCAGAAAAATCAGCCTCGCCGCGGCGTAAGGAAGCACGTCGCGACGACACGAGGTCACTTGTAGTGACGTCTATCCGCTCGTCGCGATGAGGAATTACGGGCTCGTTGCGATGAGGCCCTCACACACGTCACGACGAGTAATTAATTGCTCATCGCGACGAGGCGCTAGCACGTCGTGACGTGCGGGTTCCAGTTCGTCTTCTTCGACTAATTTTTCATCCATTCTCTCTCTAAAATCAGCCATAACTCAAATCAACTACCTCAATCTTTCACATTTAACACCCATAAATGCATTTAAACAGTACATAAACAACATAAAAGTCAAATACTTACCAAACTCAAGCTTCCCCTTTTCAACTCCCGAAAATCCTCCAACTCTTTCAACACTCACGAACCTCTCTCAAAACCTCCCAAAATTTCATTATCTCAAAGGTTTAGGGTTTGATCTTGAACACAAAGAAGAAGCAAGCAAAAGAACAACGAGGAATCACACATAGAGGAGGAAAGCGGAAACAATCAAAGGAGAAGAAATCATGCCCTAGGTGGAGGAGAAAGCTTTTCTGCTAAGTGATTTTCGTAACTTTCAAAGGGGGATTTTAAAACCTAAGGCACTTAAAGGGTTGAACAACAAACTATCAAACTTAGGTACTTGCCACTAGTCCTTTTTCCTCAATTACTCACTAAGTTCCTTTTTCTTTTCAAAATTATTTCCGATCTAAGTTGTCTCTAAATTTCAATGGCTCAACATATTAAAATTCCTAACATCATGTCTAATTTTCTCATTGTCATTGAACAGTTATTTCAGTACTATACAATCAATCAGTCCGTCACTCGGAAGGTTTTCCGATCCGAACTTTTTCTCCCAAATTCCCAGGAAAATCTCTAAGGGTCACTACCAACTGAAAATCACTCCTAAGACATTCCAATTCAAATTCCAAACACAATAATTTCAGAATTCACAAGCAAATCAGATTCACACATAAATGCCGGGAAATGTCATGTATGAATGTACATATATATATGCATGTGCAAATTGTCTCATTCGTCTCTAAAATTAGAGGCCAAATATATTCTCATATCAAAATGTGCAATTTAACCTACTAGCCCGTCCCAATTTACCAATATAACCCTCCCATCGATGATGGGATGTCACACATATTGTTAATTTTAATTACGATGACTAGTTCTAGGTTTAAAGTACCTTCTATATAATTGTTCATTTTCCATTTCAAGTCTTATGTAACTCCTCTACGCATTTTCTTTAGCTTCCCAGGCATTAACCAAGTCTCACCAACATCCCTAAAAGACATTTCATCGAACAATTCATAAGCAACCCAAATTATCTCTATTTAATAACAAAACCATTGCATTTTTTCATAATTTACCAAAAAAACACATTCAAACAACAAATAAACCAAGCACATAAGGTAAAAATGCATAATACCCACAATCCATCAAAACAAAACCCACCTACCCATGTTCATATATATAATAATTTAATAACGAATTTTTTAGAGACAAAATAAACTAAGAGCAAACTTACCTGAAAATGATGCACGATGCACCAAAGTAAGCAAAAATCAATGATGGATGCTTAGGAGGAAAAGGGATCAACAAATTTGATGTAGGAAAAAAGAGAGAAAATAACATAGGGGAGGGAGAAGGGGGGTTTTGAGTAGCTTAAATAGGTCTTAAAAATGACATCATTTGGATCTTCAAAATGACGTCGTTTGGATTAAAACCAAATGATGTCATTTTTATGAAAAAATAGACAATTACTGATAGAACAATAGTTCTGTCAATATTTTACCAACGAAAATTTGGTTCCATAGGTAATTTAGATGCTTATTCTTCCTGTCAACCATTGCAGCCTATTTTTATGAACTTTACTATTTTGTTGCTATATTCTGTCAGAAAAATTGCAGGAATAATTTGCCTCCACGTTTACCGCATATATTTTAACAGTAGCAAAAAACAGGTTTTTTGACAAATTATCGACGAAAAATCAATTTATGTCGCTAATTTACTACAAAATGTTTTCCGCTGATAATATGTTATTTTCTTGTAGTGGAAGGAGAGTTGAAACCAAGTTAACCAATTAGAGAAGTAATCCGCATAAGTTCAGCAATATAATTGAAAGATCTTTGTACTCGGATTCAGTAGAAGACCTCATAACAGTAGGTTGCTTCTTATTTGCCTATGATATAAGATTATTGCCAATATAAATAGTATAACGATTCATAGATCATTGATTATTTAAATAGCCCCTCGTCATTATCAGTATAGAATTGCAATTGATTGCGTGGATTCTAAACAACAAACAATCCCTTTGAAACAATATGTTAGAGATTCAAAACATCCTCTTAAATGAAATCTAATGGTCTTTATTTGAGGAGTGCATGAACTAACATAACTTGTTCACAAAAAATGCGATGTCTAAATGAGTGAGAGTCAAATATTAAAGATCTCTAACTACTTTTCTTTGAAGCTTGCCATCATGAAATGAAGGACTAGAATGTTTGGTGAGTGAAGGATGAGCAACCATAGGGGTTGAACAAGGTTTAGCATTTGATATATTATTGTGAGCAAGAAGGTCAATGATGTATTTTTGTTGACCAAGTAGAATGCCTTATTATTGAAGTTTAATTTTTACATTAAAGAAAAAATGTAGCTGATCGAGATCTTTAGTTGGAAATTAATACTACATTTTAAGTAATAAACTATAGTACATGACTCTCGGTTGAACTTATAATAAGAATGTCATCCATATTAAAAAGAACAAATATTTTTTAGCCTTATGAGTTAAGATGAAAAGTGGAGTATCTACGTTTGAAGATTGAAATTTGAGGTTATAAAGAAATGTTGTCAAGTGATGCAACCAAGCATTTGGGGCTTGTTTAAGCCATAAAGGGACTTATGTAAATGACACACATAGTTTGACTTTTTAGGATCATAAAATCCAATTGATTACTCCATAAAGATGTCATAATAAAGATAACTATGAAGCATTAGATTTAAAATATCCAATTGTCTAACCACCTAACCATGAGAAATTATAAAGGCAAGCATTGTACTAATTTTAGTTGCCTCAATAATAGGGATGAATGTTTTTTGAATAGTTAACTCCATCTTATTGTTTGAATCCCTTTGTAATAAGACACGCTTGGTAGCAATCTATTTTCCATAAACTGTGTGTTTGATCCCAAACGTCCACTTATTTCTAATCATGTCTTTTATCTATAAGATGAGGGGTCAACATCTAAGTTTGATTGGCATGTAAAGCTATAATTTCATCATATATGGCTTTTCTGTACACTAGAAACATTTTAGCTTATTTAATGTATGAGGATCTGTTTTTAGGTAGTTTGAGCGTTTATAGAGGTGGTAGAAAAACTATAGGAATGATCAATAAAAGAGGAATCATTTGAATTGATACAAGTAGAAGGTGCAGTATTAGTGTAAACAATTTGAGGGTAAGAATTAAGGTCAACAAATCTAATCCTTGGATTTGAGAACTTATGCTAAAGATAATAGGATTTGGAGATGAGAGAGAAGGTTGAGTTACAGTAGGATTTGAAGAGGGTGGGTGATAAGGAAATTAAATTATATTAGTCAACCCTCTATATTTGACATTTGCAGCCTCCATAATTGAAAAAAAGCCTCTATAATTGAAAAAAGCAATGGTTTGTGTTTGAATTTAATTTGGTTTCTTCCTTCTTCTACCATATAAAGAGAGAGAGGAGAGGATTGCATCTTGTAATAAATAGAAAAAACAAGAGAGTGAAGAGAGAAAAAATTAGTAAGGAGAGAGAGTTTTAAAGAGTCTTCATTAAGTCCTCGATTAGAGTGTCATTTGTGATCCAATCAAGCTTAGACTTTGAAGGCTTACTCTACAGTAGTAGTAGTTCATATCTAACGGTCCTAATCATGATCAGAGTTCTAATTTTTTAGTGATTCTTAGTTAAATTTGGGATTGACTTTTAGGATCTTGAAATTCCAGCATTTTTAATAGTGAATTTATTGTTTGGAGACCTTTTGGGTGATCTGCTCAGGCTGTTTAGAGAGTGTGATTTCAGGTGATTTTGCAAACTCTCTTGTTGATTTATCTTATTATTGTTATTGATGTTGTTGTCTAGAATTGTTATATTCTTAATGTTATTATTGTTGCCTTTAGTGGGATACTAGAGAGAACTTGTTATTGTACCCATTATTTGTTGATAGTAAGGATTTTGCCTAGCTTTGGTCCCGTGGTTTTTTACCCCTCACATCGAGGAGGTTTTACACATAAATCATGGTGTTGATTTTATTCGGTGCTGCATTAGATTATTTTATTGCCTAATTATTTCCTAAAGGTTTATACATGAAAGGATAATTAATTTATATATAGGGTCGTGCATAACACATTGCTATTGTATCGACTAATTGGTGGGTCACTTCTGCTACATCCTATAAGGTTGGTATCAAAGCTCTAAGTTTTGGGTGTGTTTATTATCTTGTAGTAAACATGGAAAGTAATGCAGGTAGGATGGTGAGTTTGAATGACTCCAATTATCATGTTTGGAGAGGTAAAATGGAGGATCTACTATTTATCAAAGGCTGCTATGATCATGTTTTTGCCATTGAAAAGTAAGAAGGTAAAAGTGATGATGGATGGAATTCGCTCTATCGGTAGGTATATGGTATTTTTAGACAATGGACAAATGAAAATGTTTATAACCTCATTGTTAATGAAACTCATGCACGCACATTGTGGATAAAGCTTAAAGAATTATATGATGGCAAGACAAGGAACAATAAAATGTACCTGATAAAGAAATTGATTTATTTGAGATACCATGATGGTACTCCAATGTGTGATAACATGAATACATATCAAAGGGTGATTAACCAGTTGGTAGGTATAGACATCAAGTTCAAGGAGAGGTACAAGTTTTGATGTTTCTTGGTTCTTTTTTAGATTCGTAGGAGACTTTTTGGAGCTCACTTACAAATTTAACCATAAGTTTTAAATTTTTTATTATAGATTCAATCAAGAGTGCAGTCCTAAATGAAGAGATGAGAATAAAGAAGAAAGGTTCCTTTTCACATTCAGAAGTCCATGTTATAGAAAATAGGGGTAGAAGTCAAAGTAGAGGTTCAAAGAATAGGGATAAAAACATAAGCAATTCATGAGGTAAAAATTCTAATATTGAATGTTATCATTATGGTCAAAAAGGCAATGTCAAGAAATTCTGCAAGAAACTGAAAGGGGAGAGTAAAAAGAACAAGGGCAAAGAGAAGAATAATGATGATGATGACAATAATACACAACAGGTCATAACCATTATTGAGGATCTTCTTTTGCATAATGAGGCCGATATGGTTAATGTTGTCAACCAGGATACTAGTTGGGTGATTGACACAGGTGTTACCATACATGCTACTTCACACAACCATTTTTTCTCTTCTTACAAATCTGACGATTATGGTCCTGTAAGAATGGGTAATGATGGTGTGACTAGAGCTATTGGTAGTGGCGTTGTGTGTTTGCAGACTAGTAATGGCTCTAGGTTTGTTCTAAAAAATGTGCAACATGTTTCTGATATATGGTTGAATATTATCTCTGTTAGTGAACTTCAAAAAAATGACTTTGGAAGTTCCTTCAAAAATGGTCAGTGGAAAATCACCAAGGGTAACTTGATTATAGTAAGAGGCTAGAAGCAGTCAAAATTTTACCTTATGTCAGCGAAGGTTTTCAATGACGATGTCAATTCAGCTCAGAGCGCAGAGACAGTTACTTTATGGCATAAGCGGCTTACTCATATAAGTGAGAAAGACATGTCTTTATTGGCTAAACAAAATCTCTTAACAGGTATAGAAAAGGTAGAACTCGAGAAGTGTAGTGATTGCTTAGCAAGTAAGCAAGCAAACTAGAGTCATTTTCAAAAGCTATCCTCCTTCAAGGAAGTCTCAGGTATTATAATTGGTGCATTCTGATCTGTGTGGTCCTATAAAGATGCAGACATTTGGTGGTGCTAGTTACTTTGTGACGTTTATTGATGATCATTCAAGAAAGATCTAGGCTTACACTTTGAAGTCCAAAATTTAAGTTCTAGACATGTTCAAGCAGTTTCAAGCTTCAGTTGAGAGAAAGGCAGGACAAAAGCTAAAATGTGTTTGAATACATAATGGTAGTGAGAACATTGGCTTATTGATGAATATTGTAGATCTCAAGGTAATAGAAATGAGAAAACTGCTCCTAAGACTCCTCAGTTAAATGGCTTAGCTGAAAGGATGAATAGAACATTGGTTAAGAGAATCAGATGTTTACTATCACATGCTAAGCTACCATAGTCATATTGGGTTAAGGTTTTATATATAGTTGTTCAAGTTGCTAACCTCACACCTAGTGTTCCTTTCTAGTTTGATGTATCGAATAGGGTTTGCTCAGGCAAAGGTGTTTTTTTATCATAATCTTAGGGTGTTTGGTTGTAAGGCTTTTATTCACATTCCCAAGGATGAGAGGTCTAAGCTTGACTCGATGACACAACAATGTGTGTTTCTCAGTTATGGTCATAATGAGTTTGGTTACAAATTTTGGGATCTAGTTAAGAGGAAACTTATTAAAGATCAAACCATTAAATTTCAAACTTGTATTCATGGAAGATCAAACCATTAAGGATATTGATAGATGAAAGAAGATAGATTCAGGATCTTATGATGGTGTGGATGACTTGGATCCACTTCCTTTGATTGTAACCCGCAAGAGGTAGAGGTTGATCTTCAACATAATATGTTTGATGAAGATGGTGCAGATGAGCCCATATAGATTGAAACAGATGGTGTTGATCTTGTTCAACCAATATAACCAGAAGCTCTAGCAGAATTTTCACTTAGAAGATCTACCAGAGTTAGACATCCTTCCACTTGGTATCCTATTTGAAGTGAATCATATGTTAGTATACGATATACAAAATGCGCAAGAAAGAGGGGTTAAATTGTATATTCAAATTTTTAATACAATCTCCTTTTTAAAAAATTTGCTTTCTCAAAACGATTGACAAATAATATTATGAAGTATTTATATCAGCAATAGAAACAAGAGTTAAAGAGTTAAGACTGAGAATCGACACAACAATTTTATACTGATTCACCCCAAACTGTGGGCTACGCCCAGTCCTTAAAATCCCTTCTAAGATTTCAGTATACTTCACAAAAGTACAAGTATTCTTTTCACTGGGCCTCTTCAGGTCTCTTACAACAAGTATTCTTTTTCTCACTTAGCCTCTTCAGGCTCTCAGCTTTTCTTCTTTCTTACAGAAAGATATTGCGAGCTTTGTTACAGAAAATATAGCTCTCGTGTCTAGCACAAATACAGTATTTATCTTTTTGAAAATCACTAACTTTACTAACTTTTTTTAGTCTTCGACTTCGACTCATATTTATAGTCTTCATCTTCAACTGCTTCTTTCTTCTTGTTTTTTTATCTTTAAAGAAACGATTATTCAGTTGAGTTCTGTAACTAACTCAAACTGATTTGGTTCTTCATCTTCGATTCTTTCGTCTCATTTTGCTTCTGTCTCATTTCTGTCTTCTATTTTGCGTCTCATTTTTGTTTTCATCTCATTTTCACTTCCGTCTTATTTTGCTTCCTTCTCATTTTTGCTTCCATCTCATTTTGCTTTCGTCTCATTTCTCTTTCGTCTTATTTTCCTTCCGTCTTATTTTTATCTGCTATCGTCTCATTTTGCTTCCGTCTCATTTTTATCTTTTGCTTTGCGTCTCATTTTGTTTCTGTCTCATTTTCCTTCCGTCTCGTTTTCGCTTCAGTTTCATTATTTGGTTTTCATCAAAATTAATCGTAAAGTCATTTTGACTTAACAATGAGGAGTCTTTGAAATAACCCCACAAGGAAGCCCACTCACACTTTATGACTCCGGATTGTTGGGCTCCGGAAACTACAAGATATTAGGGTCACATCTCATGACTTCGATGTTGGGCTCTAAAAACAGGGTCCTACAGCTATGGTTGGAAGAGCATAATCGGGTTATGAACGTACTTGAATTTTTGAGCATATCTTGAGCTATAGAGCTCCGAATGAGGTGGTTTTTGTTTCAAAATAAATAAGAGGAATAGAGCTACAATTGTTTTGAAGTTAATTTTTGATTTGGTGTTTAACTGGTGTGGGCACATCACCCTTATGAGACGATGGCTAATGAGGAGTCTTTGAAATAAACCCATAAGGAAGCTCGCTCACGCTTTATGACTCCGGATTGTTGGGCTCCAGAAATTACAGGGTATTAGGCTCACGTCTTACAACTTCGATATTGGGCTTCGAAAGCGGGGTCCTACAAGTAAAGTCTGATTTAATGAGCAACCCATTTGGCTTACCCTGCTTAGTGTTATCCATGATCATATGCAAAGTTTCTCTCGACCCAAAAATATAGTGAGGCACTAGTAAAAAATGCATCATTCTACTCCAAATTGCTTTAGTAAAACTACATCAAAAATTTGTGTGATTCCTACTCTCTTCAGCTTGTTTACATAGAACACACACAGGATCATATATCCCAAACCATCTATGTTTCATTCTCAGCCTATTCCTAATTACCAACCAAGAAAAGATTGAAACTTTTGAGTTCAAAGTTTGCTTCCATAAAATTTCATACTAAGGAACTGCTTTAGCATTAGTAGCCATGATCCTATGAAAGAAACTATTAAAGAACCCAAACAAAACTATCTTGTCCATGTGTCTTACGAATCTGAGGTTGATAGCCTGCAAGCAAGGAGAAACCTCTAAAATTGCTAAACCAATCCCTATTATGAATAAGGGTAGATATTATAGCATTAGTAGCAATTCTATTCCTATGTTAGGTATGCTCGTTGGAAAAGTGGACTATTATTGGTGTAGTTATCAAACTAAAACCAAATGTTAGTGCCATCACCCAACTATTGCTTAATGTGAGGATACACTAAGTCTCTTAAGTAGAGTAAATAATTGAAAATCCATGAAAATTCACGTGAAGTACCAATTTGTCAAAAATTCTACTTAGTAAGATGATATACATTCACCCATTTGACCCATAATGCCTTCTTATTAGTAAAGAGTTTTCGTATCCTCTTACATAAGAGGACATTTTGCATTTGTGAAATAGGAATAATGCCTAATCCTCCTTGCTTCTTTAGCCTCGTGATATCACTCCATTTAACCTTGGCCTTCTTGCAATCATCGACTTTCCCAAACCATAGAAAAGCTTGCAAAATCCTGTCAAGGTAGAACAACATATGCAGCCCAATGAATATGCATACTATTTAAGACTGAAGCAATAAGTGCGCTAATCTAGCCACAATAGACAAGAATCTATTTTGGCATGCGTAAATCCTGCTTTTGATCTTCTCAATCAGGGGAACAAAGTCTGAAAACTTGGGATTGGAGGCTGTTATTAGAACTCCCAAATATTTGAATGAAGGGTAATGCTTTGGGAAGCCAACATTATTAAGAATTTCTTCTTGGTTTCTAACATCCAACGATATGTATAAGCTGGTTTTTATCCATATTCACCGTAAGCCTAGACCAACCTGCAAATATGTGCAATATGTGTAACAACATGCCTATAGAATGATTCTGTACTACTGAACATCATGAGGTCGTCAGCATAGATCAAGTGAGAACTTAATATATCGACATTTGTAGTGGTGATAAAGAAGGTGAAAAGGTAAGGGGAGAGTAAGTCCCCTCGCCTTAACCCCCTTTCACTTCTAAAAGTGGGAGTAGTTATTGTCCTTAACGTCGTTTTTTCTAAAGTAAAAATGACCTAAATCTGTTCCCTAGATAAAGTTTGGCTTCCCTACTCAAATCAAGAGTTACTTGACATTGTGACTTTTATAATTTCATATGTATGGATTATCTTGAAAACCGTGCTTCTAATTTTAGAAATATATTCTTTCTTTAATTTCCAAAATAAAATAACTTCGATCATGTGCAGCGCCTTAATATTTTGCAGCAAATTGGAAGTTGAGAAATTCACCACAAGGCTTTTTTTACATGCACCATAAAGGGAATCATCAAATAGGCACCGTAAACATAAATCAATCATCAGGATAAAAATGAAATGCATCGGTAAATTTCAATCTACAAAATTACCAATGACAATAATCTGACCAAAAAGAGTTTTGTGGGGACTAAAATAGAACACCTCCAAAATCGGCTTGCTCGAGTCTACAGATATGACGACACAATCAATAGAATGAATTTCCGTTCTAATATTGGAACGGCCAAATCCATGTTGGGGAAACAATCATTAGATTACTCTCTCCTCAATAACCTTCCTCTCCAGCATTAGCATTTGATTTTCATCTGATATCCGCATACAATTACTGAATTCAGTTGCACCATAATCGTTTAATCAGAAACTCTTCCCTTAGCTAACAATCATATGTCATTTTAAGGCCATGGCTAGTTCCTCGTCTGCAGCAGCAGTAGCAGAGAGATTATTTCCCACACCAGACTTTAACAACTAAGAAATCACTCTCTTTGGACTACATGGTCCATTAAATTGTATAGCAGTCACATTAATTGTTTGAGAGAGAAGGAAAATTCAATTGAATAAAGAAATTCAAGTGACATATTTTGAAAGAACGATAAAATTAATCACATGTTCCTAGGACCAATTAGTTGATGAAATTTCTACTGTTGCAGCAAAAGATTAAAAATAACGGGGAATTTTAGACCACCTTTTAGTGAGTCATTTAAGCTGTACTTGTTTCTGGTCAATCTTCATGTTCATCTTCACCTTCAGAATCTGCAGGGTGGCAATAGGCAGAAGGATGTCAAAGATTCACGTATAAACAAGGATATCTATGAATAAGGAGACCAAGTGGTACATAACATGGTTCCATCTACAAAATTAATCATCATAGCATACATCATGACTTAACAATCTGAATGGACCGTAGTGCAAGAAATAGTTAATTGTCATTCTTGACATTCAGTTTTCACACAAGAATTTGGATACATTACAAAACCAAATAATGATAATCTTTTTGACATACCTGATCGAACATCATCACTAAGCTGCCCTCTTGCTTGGATTTGCTTAATGAGCATTCGATAAATAAGGACCCACCAATAAATATGAAGAACAAGCAAACAATATAGAAGAGTATTAAATATGTAATAACAGAGTGGACCATCGACTGGGTGTTTCTCCTTGTCCAATGTCAGGATAACTTCATAGCTGCCACAAAAGGTAAGGACAAAGTCAAGACAATTGTATGAAATATGAGAACAAATGTTAAAATATTAAGAAGCAAGAAAACAAACATATGTCCAATGAAATTTGGGGGAAAAAAAGAGATCCTCAAAGTATAAATGATTCAAACACCCGCTTGCACAAACAACCAACGGGATGACTTCTGGAGCACTGCATTTACAGATAGTACCACCATTCTAAAAATAACCGTCAAGATACTCAAAATTAATGAAAATAGTTTAACATCAAGATCCCAGTAATATGTTTCCAGGAAGATCTAAGAAATCAATGACTAGCACGCATTAAATTATATGAACCTTGTACTCCAAAGAACCCAGAATGGATAGTAGACGAGGCGTAACAAGATCCAAGACAAGACAAAAAGAATAAATGCAAAGCTTGCAAGTCCTTCAGCACCACTGTACTTTGACATCTTTCCGACCTCTAAAAATATATCACTCACATCATGAAGAGCCAAAACAACTGAACCGATTCGACCAAACCTGCAGGAAATAGATAAAATCTAAAGAAAACAGAAATAATGTATCAAAACTCTATGATATAGACTTCCTATTACTACAACAGTGATTTGTATGATTCAGAGTTCCTATTATTATGCACTCATTTCCCCACATATCAAGATTACCCTTTATGTTTATAATCTCAACAATCACAGCTACCCTCTTTGTTAGCCACAGGAAAGCCAACAGACCATCCTCGGACAGTTGCATTAATTGAAAATAATAGTGTAATTATAATATATCCATAGATTTATAAAACAATGCAATATATAAATGCACTAAAATATCATGAAAAGAGCCTATTTGACTAATTATCAAGCAAAAAGAGATCTCCTTGATTAAATTTAAACAAAATCCAGAATCAACAGTGTTGAAAGAGTATTTGTATTCACTGTATTTCTGTACATAGGAACAAGGAATGGCTAGGTTTATATACAAAACTTCCTATGACTATTTAGGAAATAATCTAGC
>JANZLF010000006.1:8243265-8256011 GCA_026546835.1 Erythroxylum foetidum | reverse complement strand
AGAGAAACAAAAGCTTTAATACATAAATTATCTGTTGTCTCTTCTATATCTCCTTATTTTTGTTAATTGTCATTTCTATTTTCTATCAATTATGAAGCACGGAATCAATATGGAACTACCTTATTCATGAAAGCTACTTTCTATTTAATGCCAACTACAGAAAAGAGAAGAAGCAAAAGAAACAAAGTCTACTGCTAAAAGCATCCAATGAGAATTAACAAATTGCACTTCTAACATGGAAACAACACATTTACTGTGGTTATAAATAATTCCTCCTCTTGTCATAACCGGATTCAACATCCAATTTCAGAAAAAGTTGAGATTGCCGAGGTCTTGTTAATAACAAAATATGTTAAGACACATTAAGTGCCACTTCCATAACCACACAGTTGACAATTTTTTGAAGAAGAAGGCAAATTTCCAAAAGCAAAAAAAAAGCTTTTAGAATGTAAAATAACAATTGAATTCACTATAACAGTGGAACTGTTATGCACACTGTTAAGCTCACTTCATCTTTCTGCGTTTTCAACCAAATAAATATCCTCTGTACAAATCATAGAAATATAGATCAGTGACCTTCATAACGAAAGTTCACCATTTCTTATCATGAACACTAGATTCAAAAGTATCATGATTTTCCCAAAATTTTCAATTGGCCAAATGCACACTAATTATAACAATTACACCCATCACACATCATTTCTACAATTACCTATCACGCCTCCTCGTACTCATATTTGAAGAGTTTCAATTCCTCTGACAACTTCAGGAACTCCTCCTCCAACTGATTAGCCCTAATCTCAGCCTCTTTAGCTCTCTCTCTTACGATGGTAATAGTCTGAAAAGGCTGGAGATCATTCCCATTTTTATTGATTTTTACAGTTTACAGCCACTACTCTTATAATATTACATCTCCTCTAACTATGGTAATAATCGTACAATAATTACATTTAATTGTGGAAATATTCTCTCCTGATTTAACTCCTGATTTGCAATGATTTGGTTTAACTGTAGAAGCTTCTAACACTCTCCCTCAAGTTGAGTAGTGGGATCACCAATACCCAACTTGCACAACACAGAGTTGAATATCCGTCCTGTTACTGCTTTCATGAGAATATCGGCCAATTGATCTTCTGATCTAATAAATGGAAGCTCAACCACCCGATCTTCAATCTTCTCCTTTATGAAATGTCTGTCTACTTCCACATGTTTGGTCCTATCATGTTGCACAGGATTTTCGGAGATGTTGATTGCTGCCTTATTGTCACATTTGAGCTGACATGGAAGTCATGGTGGAAATTCGATCTCAGTCATTAACTTTCTTACCCACAAAATCTCTGCTAGTCCTTTTGCAACTCCTCGGAATTCTGCTTCAGCACTAGATAGTGCTACCACCTTCTGTTTCTTGCTTCTCCAAGTCACCAAGTTTTTACCAGCCAAGGTGAAATATCCTGAAGTTGATCTTCTGTTAACAAGATTGTTTGCCCAATCTGCATCAGTGTAAACTTCAATATCCAAATGATCATTCTTTTTGAACAGAATCCCTCTCCCTAGTGTTCCCTTCAAGTACCGTATTATTCTCATCACCCCTCCATATGGTCTTCCTATGGTTGGTGTATGAATTGACTCACAACTCCGACGACATAGGCTATGTCAGGTCTTGTGTGTGACAGGTAGATTAGCTTTCCAACTAGCCTCTGATATCGTTCTCTGTCTGCTAACTGTGAACCTTCCACTATCTAAAGTCCATGGTTCACTATCATCGGAGTCTCAGAAGGCTTACAATCCATCATCCTAGTTTCAGCAAGTAGGTCCATAATATACTTCCTTTGAGATATAAAGATCCCTTTGTTTGATCTTAGGACCTCAATACCAAGAAAGTACTCAAGCCCACCCAAGTCTTTCATTTCAAACTCTGTGAATAGATTCTTCCGGAGGCATGCAATTTCTTCAATATCAGTTCCTATTATTATCATGTCATCCACATATATTATCAGACATGTTATCCGTTCTCCTCATCTTTTGAAAAAAAGAGTGTAATCGGAATTGCTCTGTCTGTATCCATACCGCTTTATTGCCATTGTAAATTTCCCAAACCATGCTCGCGGAAATTGTTTAAGCCCATATAGTGCTTTCTTGAGCCGACATACTTCATTCCTCCGAAACTCATCAGAGAAACCAGGAGGAGCTTCCATATATACTTCATTCTTAAGGTCTCCATGAAGGAAGGCGTTCTTTACGTCAAATTGATGAAGTGGCCAATCCTTATTTGTTGCCACAGAGAACCGGACCCTGATTGCATCTATTTTTGCCACCGGTGAGAATGTTTCGGAGTAATCGATACCACAGGTCTGCATATATCCTTTTGCTACCAAACGAGCCTTGTACCTTTCTACTGTTCCATCAACTCTATGCTTTATTGTGTAGACCCATCTACAGCCTACTAGTCGTTTTCCTAGTGGAAGTTGACATCTCTCCCAAGTTCCATTCTTTGCCAGTGCATCCATTTTTACCTTCATTGCTTGCCACCATTCTTCCTTCTGTCGTGCCTCATGTACTGTTTTCAGGATTTCTTCTGAAAAAAATGTTGTGGAAAATACCTTTGCTGCATCTGAGATACTCCCCCTGACCATATTTCTCACTGGATATCTTGAGGATCGAGGCACATGTTTTGGAGAATACCATTTAGGAGGTATTCCTCTAATACTCCTTGAAGGTAGCACATATCCTCCGGTTGCTTCTCCAATTAATTCAGGAATCAGACTGTCATGATTATCAGCATCATCATCTAAAGGGGAAGCGAATGGAGTTTGTGATTCACTTACCTCTTGTTGTACACTCACTGAGGGAGCACCACTGGTTGAAGTATCTGGTTCGATAGTCTGTTCCATGTTTTCCAAGGCAGGCTTGGTGATTGCACTTGTGTGCTCTGTTGGGACAACATCTGACAGAATCGTGCTTTGTAACCGACGTAGTGGATCACTACTAATCTCCCCCTGACCACTAGGTTGCTGACTATAGTAATACTCAGACTCGAGAAAGTCACAGTCCAAAGTGACATGGATGGGACGAGTGACTGGGTTGTAACAGCGATACCCCTTTTGATGAATAGCATATCCCACAAAGACACATTTAATAGCATAAGGGTTAAGTTTTGAGCGTTCTGTTTTTGGGATGTGAACAAAGACAGAGCATCCAAAGATGCGTGGTGGTAAGGTTAATGTGGACGGAACCGTGACCTGGGTAGCTAGGGCTTGTAAGCGTATTTTGTGGTTAAGGATTGGGGTGGGTAATTGATTGAGTAGGTAGGCTGAAGTGGCCACTACTTCAAAGACACGTGGTGGTAAGGTTAACGTGGACGAAACCGTAACCTAGGTGGCTAGGGCTTGTAAGGGTCTTTTGTAGTTAAGGATTTGGTTGGGTAATTGATTGAGTAGGTAGGCTGAAGTGGTAAATGCTTCTAGCCAGAAGGATTTAGGAACATTTGATTCAAGCATCACAGCTCGGGTCATTTCCAGAAGGATACAGTTCTTGTGTTCCGCAACCCCATTTTGTTGAGGTGTATTTGGGCAGGTAGTTTGGTGGATCAGGGTATGTTGTTGAAAGAATTTTTTCATGGATTGGTTAACATATTCTCCCCCATTATCAGAGCGTAAAATCTGGATTTTTTTATTGAACTGGGTTTGAATCATGTTAAAAAACGCAACAAATTTATCATGCACCTCAGATTTATGTTTCAAAAAATAAACCTAATTCATATGAGAATAATCATCCACAAGTAACACAAAATATTGGAATTGACTACGATTGGAGTGTGGGGCAGGCCCCCACACGTCTGAATGTATCAATGAGAAACCAGAGTCTACTCGAGTGTTATTAGGCCAGAAAGGCACTCGATGACTTTTTGCCAAAATGCAAGTTTCACAAGTCATATAAGTATTATTATTTTTGAATAATGCAGGAAATTCGAATTGGAGATAACTAAAGGATGGGTGACCTAGACGTCGGTGCCATAGCTAGATCTGCCTATCAGTCGTCCTATGAGCCACCTCGTCAACATAGTAGAGGCCACCGCGCTGAGTACCACACCTAATTATCTCCTGAGTATGAATGTCCTGCAAAAGGCAAAATATTGGATACATTAGAACCACACAATTTAGTTCTTTGGTGACATGACTGAAAGATAAGAGCTTGCACGATAATGACGGAACATAGAGGCAGTTGGACAATTTTAATTTCGGAGATATTGCAATAGATCCGGTCACTTTGACTTTTGATAAACCCCCGTTGGCAGTTTGAATATAGGTTTTATTGGATACTGTTGGATAAATAATATCTGAAGGGTCATGGGTCATGGGTCATAGTGTCTGTAGCACCACAGTCAAAAATCCACTCGGTGGTCTTTTTGGGGTTTGGGTTCATTGTAAAGGCTTTAGATATTTCTGGCCCAGTTTGGTTTAAAGTGTGGGTTATTGGGATTTTTGTCTGGTTTGGGCTGATTAGGGAAATAAACCTCTTTGGGAGTTGGGCCTAATTTGGCTATTTTGGGCTTTGCAGATTCTAATTGGACTTTGGGCCATGAGAGTTGCTGTTTTTGGGTTTGGATTGTTGGGGTACTTGCTTGTAATTTTTCAAAGCTGCAAGGGTTAGATTGCTCATCACATAAATCACCTATACTCAAATCATAATCACCAAAACACCTTGGTTTAAAAAACCTAGGATTAAAATATGAAGGGTTTGGGAGAAATTTCCCAAACCCTTTACCTCTTTGTTCCTCCTTATTAGGGTTCATCTTCGTTCCATTCGCAATTGCTGCAAAACCTTTCTGATCTCCACCGCCTTCTTCTATCTCTACTTTATAGCTACCGCCACTACTGTTGGCGGCCTCCAGGATGCCCACAACAGTGGCAACTTTGCTGCTGTTGGTGCGATTTCCAGTGGGCTGCTTGTGATTGTCTGCCCACCACTTCGAGTAACCCACAATTTTGAAACAATTCTCTTTAGTGTGTTTGTGCATACCACAATGGGTGTAAAAAAGCTTTGATTTATCCTCCCATGGTGTTGATCTCCACTGTTTTCTAGCAGATTCTGAACAGGCACGCCCTTTTGTCAATTGGTTTGTTGGTTCTAATTTGGGTTTTTCCCCTGGCATTCTTGCGATTAACCCTGCACCAATCCCTAATGATGAAGAATCCCCATCACCACTGGTTGTCGACTTCATGATTTGAAACCTGGCGGCCTCTCTCCTCACGGTGGCATAGGCAGATTCCACTGAGGGGAGAGGATTTTCCTTCAAAGTGTCTCTACGAATAGCATCAAACATTCCATCAATCCCAGCAAGAAATTGAAAGAGTCTGTGTTCATGTATGATTTTGTTGTGTATTGTAATGTCCGCAGCGCAACCCATTGGGTTTGGTTGCCTGCGATCAATGTTGCGCCATAAGCCTTGCATAGTGTTCCAGAACTGCTCTAATGTATTCCCTTCTTGTTGCTATTTATTAGCCTGCATATGTAGATCAAATATCTGCAAAGCATCTACTTCACTGCCATATGTAATGGCCAGTTCATCCCACAATTCCTTCGCTGAAGGATATTTTGCCACATTGTTTACCAAGTTTGGTTCTATATTTTAAATGATCCAAGAGAAAACATTCAGGTTGGATTGCTCCCATCTCAAGAATCCTACGTCATTTCTTGGTGGTGTAGGTGGTTCTCCAGTGATATGTTGTGTTCTGCCTCTGCCCCCAATGGCAACTCTCATCAGACATGCCCATAATGGGTAGTTGTCCCCGTATAGTTTAAGCCCAATTGTCAGGTTTTCAGAATTGGATTGGTTTGGTTGATTACTGAGACTGTTTCTCAGCAAGTTTGTAATCTGGATTGTTAAGTCATCAAGAACTGTTTGGTTTGTAGGACCTGTTTGATTGTTTTGGTTGGTTTGATTATTGGAAGAGCCCTCTTATATTGTTTCTGGTTTGCAGGTTTCAAAGGAGGGGGTTTGGGAAGAAAACAGTGTGTGGCTTCAAACTGGTAAGGCTATGGTAGATGATGAGCAATTGAACAATAGGTCCAAGACGATAACTCTACTGTGATACCATCTTACGATGGTAATAGTCTAAACAGGCTGGAGATCATTCCCATTTTTTATTGATTTTCACTGTTTACAGCCACTACTCTTATAGTATTACATCTCCTCTAACTATGGTAATAATCGTACAATAATTACATTTAATTGTGGAAATATTCTCTCCTAATTTAACTTCTGATTTGCAATGATTTGGTTTGACTGTGGAAGTTTCTAACACTCTCATTTGCCTCATTCCTAAAATCCATTAAAACATCCCGTAATTGTCATAAAGCGAACATTCCCTCTCCAATTTTTTGCACTGACTCACCAAATTTGTACACTCCCCCGCCAATCTCTAATTCTCCTCCACAAACTTCTTTGTCGCCAATGCATTCATACTAGCCTCCGCCTATAGAACACAAACACGTACACATAAATCAGACAACAAACAAACAAAAGCGAACACCTTCAAGATAACAAAGCGCAAAGAAACATAAAAGTACGGACCTTGACTCAGTCGATGAGTTGGTCTTTCTGACGGGACTTCTCGAAAAGAAGAGCGTACTGATCGTGGAGTTGGCGTTGAGCATCTTCGGAGGAACGAAGCTTTAAGTGGAGAGTTTGTGAAGAGATCTGAAGACCCAAAGTATCATCAATCGATTCTTTTATGTAATTCTCGATTTCCTGAGGTAGTTCCATGTCAGATACCCTAAATTGAAAAATTCTAAGCATAAGAAAAGAATTGATCTTTAATGAAAACTTTGAACAAAGATGTTAAATCAAGATTAGGGTTTCGAGATTGACAGGTGATTCCTGTAATTAAGCGAAAAGTTCTGATTGGCGTGAACAATCAAGGTTCTTGTTACTTTAGTTGTTCAGTGTTTGTTGTGGTTACGGGAGTTCAAAAACTTGAAAATAATAGTCATTAGAGCGCGTATTCAGAAACTAACGACACTACACGTGACTAACCAACTTCTACCACAATCTCCCAACCCTTGTGCTTTTTCTTGTCTTTGTTTTTTTTTCCTTTAAAAAAACATTTAAATTACGACACAAACTCATTTTGTTCATCAACATTTATAATTGTTTTGTGATCTTATTGTAATTTACCTTTTGTAATGACATTTTCTTTGATAATATATATATATTATATGTGCATCTAAAATTCAATAAAAATGATAATTTAAAAATACTAATTGACCAAGTTATTATACTTTTAATTAAAAAACTTTAATTTAAATTTTAATTAATAAAAAGATATTAAATTTTATATGGTTTTAATTTATAGAATATTAAAATTTATATAATTTTACTTGTCATACTGATTCATCAGCAAGAGCTTTTACAAATTCTGTTGTACTTGTAACAGTTTAAATTTTGTATTTATATTTGAATAAAATTAAAATATTAATGATTAATTGTAAGATTATATTTGTATTTTTTAAAGAGATACTATTTTATAAATTTTTATTTATCATCATATGACCTCCTAAATGAAATTTAAGAAAAACCACATTTGCTTTAGCTGTTAGCTTCTTACAGGCACCAGTTGCAAAATGGAATTCATTGTGGAAAAGTCTACAGAAAAAAAAGAAGATGGATTACGGAAGTGGTAACTTCAACAATAAGCTTACAGATAATTACGTGTTCAAAGACTTTTAACATAACGCGTCAAGTTGAAAACAATAGGATCAGGCTTTTGCTTCTTTGGCTATCCCACTGGCTTTGTCAATATCTGATTCTACTGCAGAAACCACCTCCTTTTCCATTTTTTCCACCTGCATTTTTAGGTGAAATTACAACACCCCATCAACGGATAATCTAGTCATGATTAGCAACAAATTTGATTACCACTTGGCTAAATATGCAAAAGCATATTATCCCTTTTATGCCATTAAGTTGAAACATAAGTTTACAGAAAACCTTGTTGGTGATGAACTGTTTGTTTAATGGCAAGCGGAGTTATCGCTTGGAATTCAATCCAATCTTCGGCCGTCGGAGCAAATTTTGTTGTAACAGAAGAGATTAGATTAAAGTACCTTTTCAAGAACATCGTCTGCTAGTTTAGCATCCTTTACTGTTTCTTTGGCTACACCTTCAACGAACATAACCGCTTCCTTAAATGCACCTTCTGCGGGCAGTTTATCGGCAACCTCCTCTGTTACTTTTTCCACTTCCTCCGCCACTTCCTCTACCACTTCTGTAACTTGCTCTGCTGTCTGTAAAGCTGAATCAAATTTCTCTACAAACCAAAGCATAAACTATGTCAGACCAACGATGAACTAAATGGCCATTGATGGATAAAAACTCCGAAAAGTTTCAATTCTAATTGAGATTCAACTAGTTAGCTCCTATACACTATACCTTTGATTTTCAGTAATGGTCCCCATTTGCTTTTTGTGAAGGGTAGGATTACTGTTACTATTATCCCCAAAATCCAAAAATTCCTGTGATCAGAAAATCGACGTTTACAAATTAAAATTTTGTTAGGTACCTTGAACATAAGAAATAGAATATATAGATATTGCTGATCTGATCCATAGAGACATCAGCGAACTGTGCCTTACCAGGAATCAGGAGATGGATCTGAAATTATAGTAGAACCTGATTCAATGACACCGTAGACACCCATGTCCCTGCATCTCGTTAATTTACATTTGAAATATCGTTAATAGCTATTAACAGTTCATGCAGATGAAGGTAAAAGGTAGAATCTTTTCTTACCTTTTCTTGTTAGAATGTCGCAGCACCAGATTAGAGGTGTATGTCTGAAGCATCTGATTCCCAGCAAGTTGGAATTTGCGAATGTGAAGGCTGGTTGCCAAAGGAAACCAGTTAGGACTAGCAGCTTCATATCTCTGGCAGATCCTGACGCAACGATTAGTGACGTGGTTGGGAACAGGTGATACTGTTTTCGACATAGTTGTTACTTCTACCATCTGTTTGAGGATAGTGTTCTTGTTGAAGCTATCACAGCTGCAAAATCCCTCGATGATTCGATCTATAAGACTTGGGCTTGTCTCCTAAAAGTGTTGACGTGCTTTGATTTGAAGGAAGAGCTTTAGGCAACGTGACGGAGTTGGTCCTCGATCGTGTTGCATCAGAAATCTAACAGCCTTTGGTGGCACTAAAAAATAAATGAAAATTTTGGTTTGGAAACAAAAGTGACCAGCAGTTCACATTCAGGTTTGAGAAATTCAAACATGTGATTTAAAAGAACATCATTATAAACAAGGCAGCTTCATCTCCACGTAAGATGCATTAGTGGACTAAGGAAGTCATTTCAATGCGAGTATGCGACTTTACACAAGGCCAATAACCAATGCCGTAAGCTCTCTTCCTCTTCTACGGGTTGATCCTACGGATCCATTTCTTTTCCAAACACATGCCAAGTATAATATTCAAACTCATATCAACCAAGCCAGTTGTGCTTTTCACTTTAGAAAATGACAAAGAAAAGGACTACGACATGGTTGGGCATGCACTTAGTACTAGCTTTGTTTTTTCCCTGTAAAGGTGGGACAGTATCATAGCTATTGGTAAGCAAAGCCAACTAAAGTCTTCATGACGCTTAGTACCGCACGTGGGAATATCTACTCGTACAAAGTAGGTATATATAAATTGTAAGCCAATTTAACATATATTTAACAATAATATATATTATAATCATAAATAAATTTAATCTTGTAGAATAAGTCGAAGTCCCTCTTATCATTGATATTCTTACATGAAAAGGTTTGAATGTTTCCATATTTTGAATTCTTTTAAGCTTTCAATCCCTAAAAGATATAATTTTAAAATAGTGAAAGGAGTTTAGGAACTCAAAACTCTTTAGGTCCAAACATATACCAACATGCTCTCATAAAGTGCATTAGTTGTTACCACAAAAACAAACAAATTATTATCTACTAATTACTTATCATTAGACCATTTATGAGTATTAAAACTACTTAAAATATAAAAATATCTCATATTTTTCAACTTAGATCTGGTCCAATTTTTCTGTAAGCCCCCTTATACTATAAGAAATTAATACAATGACGCGAATTGTATTAATTTTTTGTGACATTCCAAAAACGTCACAAAAAGTTTATATTTTTTGTTTTTGCGACATTTTATCAATAAACCGTCACCAAATAGAAACTGCGACATTTTATTAAACAAAACGTCGCAAAAACTATCAACAACAGAACGAAGGTGTTGTTGAATATAAAAGGATTTTTTTGTTTGTATAGGACAGTGACGAAGAAGAAGAAGGTAGAGAAAGGTGTTTGCCAAATTTTGGGGGCAACATACTCTAACCCTCTCTTCACTTAGTTTTCGATTTCTTTTCCCAATGGTGGCTGGTTGCATGTTCAAATTCGACGATATAATGGTGAAATCGCTCAAGTTTAACAAGTTATAGATTGGAAGTATCTATAATACTTCTCTCTGATTTTCCCTCTTCGACTCGCAACAACAAAGCAACATCTTGTTCTTGTGTAGTCTACGTCACACTCACGGACCTTCTCTTCCTCTCAACGGAAATCACTTGGTCCTTTCTTTTCCAGATCTTTGGGTACAGTAAAATTAATGCTGTTTCAAAGATTTGTCACTTTATTTTCCAAACACTCCCACACACGCTTCACTTGTTGAGTTTTTCACTTGTCACTTTATTTGTTATTAAAGGATCTGAACCCGAAAGCGAATCAAAGAACAAAGCTGAAGTTGTTGGACAGGTTCTCAAAATGTTCTATCTAAGCCTAATAGAGCACAAGCTACGCTTGCCTCCCTATCTTCTTAGCCTTCCTCTCGAAAAAGCGATCAAGAAAGAGCTTGACAATTTTTTTCTTGACAAGGTTTGTTATGGGTTTACGTCATCTCTCTTGTTTTACGCGTTTTTATCTTCTCATAAACATAAAGGTGTATTGAGTTTTGTTAGTCAGGTTATAGCAAAATTGGGATTGTGTGCTTCGGTCTATGACATCCGCAACATTGATGGAGGTTTTATTTTCCCAGGAGATGGAGCTTCCACTTACACCGTGGCTCAGCCTGGTTCTGGCAGAACTACACGTTGCCATTTAGATCCATGGCGTTGGCTGCGTCTCACGAGAGCTCCGGCCTAATGGTTCCTGCAAAACAAGGAAGGCACTTCGGGGGTTGTTTTCCGATAAGCCCCTCCGACGCTCAAGTTAGTCTTTTTGTGAGGGTAACGTCGCTGTGAGTAGAGAAAACTAGGGTTAATGATCACACACCTCTATTATGGCAGAGTAATACCTTATATATGGAGTAGATGCTAGGTTTAAGTCTTTACGTATGCATGAGAAACTTCCACCTACGAATGGGGCCACGGATGTGTGGACTGGGCCTGGCGTAACCAACAGGTATGAAGCTGATCCTGGAAAGATGACCGATCGGCCCACGGGTCGTTATGACTAGGTTCGGGCCTAGCACGACCGACCCGACCACACTGTATGTTAGATTTATGGTATTTATATACAGAAAACTTCACACCTATGTAATGTTTGATAATATGACCCAGAGAAAAGGCAAATGCCCCTCCTCTAGTCTATGATAATAGTTCACATTATTGCATATTTCACTATTTCCTTTTTAATATCTACCACACTGACTCTCTCATTTTCCTTTCACTTGTATGCATACATGAAAGCTATGATCTTAGAAACTTATAATAATCATAGATACAAGGTCATATGAATTTCAAGTCCAAATAGTGAGTTTTCCATCAATACCGCTTGAGTAACAATAAAGATTCCACAATATGCAGATGGCTTCTTGATGTCTCAGAGTTTTTGGCTATTCCTGGAAGAGGTGTTAAATGCTTGATAGATGGAAGACAAATTCGAGTGAGTTTTTTGGTGTACAATATAAGTGTTTTTTGACAACCTAGTTGGCGTTAGTAACGTTGTTCCTCTTATTGTTGTTATTGGTGCTACCATGGCAAAAAAGGCGCTTGAAGATTGGAGAAGAAAAAAGCAGGTGAGCTTCCGTGTTTTACTTCCTGATTATCTGCAAGATTCTATCTTTTATGCTCATCCCATTAATAAAGTAGGAGACGCTTATAAGTCATAGGATGTTTCAGCATAATCAATTCTAAGGAAGTTCCTGAAATTGGAGTTCTTCAATTGATACAAGACGAAATCCTGTCTTGTTTTTTCTTTTTTTGAGGATTTTCCGGTAAAAGGATTTGGAATTGGTTGCTTAAAAGAGAAAAGGGAAATTGATTTTCATTTATTTACATACTTTAACTGTTTATCACTACAAGAAAAGGAGGCTTTTAGCGTCATTTTTAAATTAAACGTCGTGAATGGTCTGAGGTATTAACGATGTCTGAAAAAATGTCAATAAAAGCTGGAAGATTCTTCGACGTTGTAGTAAGACGTCGGGGAAAAAGGAAGTGTTTGACGTCGTTTTTGTAGATAGACGTCGGAAAATATAATAAACATCGTTTATGAGAAATAGACGTCGGGAAAGGTCAGGTCCATGTAATTAATTTCCCCTTCCCCACTTGTTGAGGCGACGTCGTCTCATCTCCAAATTTCCAAACGTTAGCCACTACCTTCGTTCCCTCTCTCATCCTCGTAGTCTCCCGCCCTGCGTTTTTCCCCTTGCGTTTCTTCCTCTCTCATCTTCGTTTCCTCTCTCCTTTTGTTGTCGCGTAACCAATCTGTGGAGATTG
>JANZLF010000006.1:8214131-8228043 GCA_026546835.1 Erythroxylum foetidum | reverse complement strand
AATATTATAAACCAAATAATCAGAACAATAGGTCTCACGAGTCAAAGCATAACAATTGGAATTCCCCGACTAAAACGATTTAGCTACTCATAACAGAATTAAATGAAACAAGATTCTTAATTAACATAATCTAAAATAATCAAGAAAAATAAGGAAAACTAGAAAATCTCCAAGTGCAGCTCGCTGCGTGAATTCCTCTCTAGCTGCCGCTGTCCAGTCCAAGCAAAATTGCTTCCTGCGTTGTTGACTCTCTTGCTTTTTTTTCCTTACCGCCGCCAGCCTTCAGAATCCCCTTGTGCTGCGTGCGTCCCTCTTCTTAAGTGCCGCTGTTGTTTTCTTTTGTTCCTTGCCCTTGTCTCTACTTAATTCCACGTCAGCCCTCCTTGTTTTCACCAAAAACAACACACGCTGCTTCCTCCACTTGGCTTTCTCCTAGTTCTGTCTTACGTGCATGACTCCTCCTTGTTTCTTATTCGTGTCCCTCTCTTTTGTTGTTGCTGATTGACAAAATCCCCCCAAAAACCAAAAGAAAATCGTGAACCTACCTTGCTGCCGTCACTTCCTTGTTGTTTTTACTCCTTGCCCTTGCTGCCTTCATTCCACGTCAGCCCTTGTGTTGCGTGCTTTTCTTTAATTTTTAGTCCACCCTAATTGCTCCCTTGGCTGTTGCCGTGCGTAAACCCCCTTCCTAGGTTTTTTTTGTCTTCTTTTTAATTATCGTGGGCCCCTCTTGATGGTTTCTTTTTCTCACTTGTGTGGGCCTCTTTCCAATTAACCAAAAGCTTTAAATTCTTCCTTTCTTCTGTGTTGCGTCTCTTTGTTCCAGTCTTCAACGCCTGCGCCCCTTTTGCTTGTTGTTTTTAATTCTCCAGCCCTCCTTAGGTCACGTACGTTGGGCATGCACTCCTCCAATTCATTTCCTTGTTGCGCCTATGTCTCTTGTCTTTGATTTAATTGCTGTTTTTCTCTTAATTTCCCACGTTATGCAAAGATTGTAATTCCCTACAAGGAAATATTAAATCAAATTAAGTCCCGATAATTGCATCAACAAGGGGAATAAAAAGGGATAATTAAAACGTAAATATTGGACCAATATGCACTTATCAATGATGTTCTAGCACATGTTTGGTACGTATCAAGGAATTTTGGTTGAAAGGTTGAACCCTGAAGATGCCTCTCTAGTGCCATAAATTGTTAATCTTTATTTGGTTAAATTAATTGAAACATACTAAAAACGTTTCTTTCTCTATATCAATTTAATACAATAATCAATTGAGTATTATATATATATATATATATATATATATATATGAGCCTATTAGAAACAATCCCTCTATCAAATAAAAATAAGACTACGTAATATTGAACTTTTTTAAATTCTACGTCTTAGCGGGATGTTTAAAGTACATTGTTGTTATTTTTGTTTCTGTCAAGTGAGTAATAATTTTTCATTTTTTGTTATTATATACTGTACTATTTTACTTTTCCATTTGTTTTTATTTATTGAAGTAACTCGTCATCTTTTTAACGAAATTATAGAGCATCAAAATTTGCGTAAAATTTTAGTACTTCTTTTTAGTGCCAATCCTCTTGACTCTATGGTCCAAAATGTCCACTTCACTTGCTAACTAAACTTAAGTGTTATGGTCCAAATCTCTCTATTGCGAATTAATTCGCAGCGTAACTGGCCCAATCCAACAAAACTATAAATTCAATCTTTTACGTATCTTGAGCACGAGTTCTAAATTTTGATTGCAAATTGGCAATAACAATTGCGAATTTTAATAGCTTTTTTTTTTAATTTTGATATTTGTGGTATTAATATAATTCATGATCTAGAATTCAAAACTAAACTCGAGTTCTCTTATATTAATTAATTTAAAACTTGCTTGCTTCCTTTCAATGTGATGTTGAACATTTGACACCAACTTATTCTTGAAAACTATTTAGTGCGCTTAATTCGAATCTACATCATTGAAGAAGTGATGATTACGCGCAATCCGAGTTAAGGTAGGTTATTTGCCAAGCAATTCTACCTGAACGTTAGTAATAGAGCATAGGATTCCACAATCTGAAACCTCTTCTTTTACGGTAGAGCTCCAAAGCACACTTCAACTTAGTCTTAAGTAGAAGCTGAGGAACATACTCCCTATTGTATGAGTAAGAAGCAGCTCTATCTAATTTAACATCTTTATTGGATGATGCGTTTATGCAGCATCTTACATAAGCAACCTGACAAGCGGAAAAGATCAAAAAAATTTAAAAGATCAAATTGATTACATATTCACAGCCTAAGATTCAAGTCTAGTTTATGCAAATCCGATGGTTGTTTTCTGTCCACATGAAAGCTTCCAGGCCAAGTCAAATCCATTGTTTCTTCAAGCACAAAAGGTGTCCAGGCCATTCCTAAACCTGCACTCGGATGACCAAATCTCGGTGCTAAGCTTGACACTTCTCTGCTGGGTTTGTTCACCAGTGAGTGAGGTTGAACTCCAAGTGATCGAGCCGAGAGAGGATTGAATGGAAACCCTACTCCTGTAAGCATCATTCTATGAGACTGGAACCTCTTGGCAGTGCCTCTTTCTCTTTTATGAGCATTCTGGTGGCCCCCCAAGGCTTGTGAGCTGTAGAACTTTCTCATGCAGAAGTTGCAAGAAAAAATCTTGTTTCCGACAGAAGGCTTTGCTTCGGGATCATTACCGGTTCCCCTAGTGTGATCATTACTGTTGATGCCAAGACTCAGCCATTCTTTGAAATTAGAATCACCTTGTTCTACTCTTTCACCGATGTCAATAGCATGAGAGTCAGTATCCAGATTGTTGAGTGATATCTCACTTGCTTCAGCTTTCTGATCACCTTGGAAAACCATGGCAGCACAAAAAGAACTCAAAAAAAAAAAAATCAGATCAACGAGGAATTATTGAGGACAACAGGGTATATTTTTATAAAGAAGAAAGTCGGAAGGAATATTATTAAATTTTATCTCCAAGTTTTATCTGGCGATCCCGCATTGGTTATTTTTACATATTAATTCAAAAGGTTTATGGTTAAAGAAGTCAAATTGCAAGTAGTGGGATTCCCGACTCATCGATCGTTTTCAACTTTTTTTAAGTTTTAACCTCTCTGATCAACAGCATTAGAGCTATTTATTCTCTCCAGATTGATTTTTAATTTTTATAAACAGAGGATCAGCCATCTATTGTCTCCTCATCTGTCAAATCATGGTTTATAGTTCATGTCCCCTTGTTCTTCGTATGTGCAACATGTGTGACACGAAAAAGAGTCTCTTTCTATCACGTTATATGCCAAAAACATATTGAAAACAATTAGTATGTCGCATATTGGATAGGGTCCCCGGCACCAGTTTGGGAGCGAGTCTGTCCAATTGGCTCCTTTCTCTCGTAGAACCTGTGCAATACATGGGCCGCTGACTTCGGTGTTATTCAGATAGATGTTTATAATCACCATGACCAGATTGCTCCCTCTAACTAAAACGGGGAAGTCAGATGAAGTTAATGGATTACAAGATTTAAGTACAGGGAGACAATTTTGACAGAGGAGCGGTCACGGGTTCTGATCAGTACCGTAACTCGTTTATATGTAGTGGAAATAAAGGAGGTGTTAACTTCAAAAGAGATATGAATCATACAACTACTTACAGAAAAGGAACATTTGCTTTATAGAAAGGACTTACAAGTTGCATCCAAAGAAATGTAAGTGACAGGAGTGGGGTGGGGATGCCAAGCTTCATGGAAGAGACTGAAGTGGGGATGACCGTCATTTTTATCTTTTGTTTGATTTAAACTATAATATCAAAACACTATGTGAGGTGGATGTAGGTCCAAGTGACTGGCAATAATGCTGATCAAAAGTCGGGGGAGAGGTGGGATGTCGACTTCCAAAAATCAAAGAAAATCTACATGGGTGTCTTCATGTAGTGGGCAATGCATATGCAGTGTGAATGGTTGCAGCAAGAACCACTAGTAAGTACTCTTGGGAATCTTTGACACTGGTAATATTTTACATGATAAAGAGTTATAATAACAGTTAGAAACGAGAAAAGGCTCAGTTCCCCGATAGCCCACAGCTTACGTGATGAAGGCAGTTTGATGCTTGAGTTTCTTTGTGGCATGGGAAAGGTGGTCTTAAAAATTACCAACTAATTTTAGAGATTCGTAGAAAACTCTAGATATGTATAAAAAAAATAGAAAACTCCGAAAAAATCTTGCAAGTAGACAACTTGCAAATCTAGAATTTTCTTGCAACTTATACAGGTTGGCAAGTTGGCGATGCAAGTTAGCAAGTTGGCAAGTCTAAGAGTCTTCTAACAACTTGCATGTAGGTTGGTGATGGATGCTTATAAATAGGCAATCTTAGCACCGTTTTGTAACCACAAAATAAAATAAAGAGAGAAAAGTGAGTTCTAGAGAGAGAAAAGTGTCCTAAAATATAGTGCGTTTGAGTTTCGGTCTTCGTCCTTTTGTTTTTGTCTACCCTTTGGTGTCTAAAGTTTTGTGTTCGAGTCCTTTTATTAATAAAATTATTATATTGTTGTTTTTTTAACAAGTAGTATCAGAGCCAGGTTGTGTCGTCTAGAATCGTTGTTCCATTGTCCAATTTTTTTACAATCAAGGATCATGTCTTAGTCGAGATTCTGCCGAAATTTAGTCACAATTCGGAATTGTGAAATTATTCGATCAAGGATTGAGTAATTATGGCAGATATGAGCATCACTGTAAGTGGTATAGAAAAATTAAATAATAACAATTATAATACATGGAGCACTCGCATGCAGTTCTACCTGTTATGACAAAATTTATGGAGTATTATTGGAGGAAGCGAGACTCAACCTCCAACATTAGAAGCAGAGTTAAAGAAGTGGAAAATTAGAGTAGGTAAAGCCATGTACGTATTATCGGTGACGGTAGAAGACGACATACTTTAGCAAATAAAGGATGCAAAGACACCAAAGGATGCATGGGACACTCTCTCCCAGTTGAATGCACGCACCAACGAAGCCAGGCTCCAGCGCAACATGACTGTAAGTGAATATTTTACTAAAGTTAAATCTTTATGCCAAGAAATTTCTAAGTTAGATCCTTTTAATGCTATAACTGACACAAAAATGAGGAGAATTATTGTACATGGGTTACGCCCAAATTTTTTTTGGTATTGTTACAGCTACTTGAGGTTGGGCAAAGGAACCAACCTTGACAGAGCTATAAAATATCTTAGTCAATCAAGAAGCTTTAGATAAACAAATGTCTAAAGTTTTTATTAAAGATGAAGACAAAGGTTTTTTCACCAATAAAGGTGGAAAAGAGAGAGTCACGAGAAGTAATATAACGGAGGAAACCTCGAGAGGTCGAGGAGGTTGGCGAGGCCACTAATGAAAAGGGAGCTTTAAGCAAGGGGGAGCTCGTCAAGGCCTAGATACAAGTCGTAACAATAAACAAAATACTCAGAAAGAAGACAGGTGTTATAACTGCGGAAGGAAGAGTCATTTCGCTCGAGATTGTTGGAGGCCAAAACGCATGGAAGGAAATGTTGTCACGTCGACGCAGCAGGATAGTGAAGAAGAATGGGATTTCCATGCATCATTTGCAGTAATGGAAAATCCTAAAGAAATAAGCGAGAAAAGTGGTGCAATATCAAAGGTGGAGATGGCACTCACGGTTGTAGAAGAAAATCAAATCAGCTATAAAGATGATTGGATCGTTGATTCTGGCTGCTCCAATCATATGACATGTGATAAAAAGAAATTGATGGGGACATCAGAGTATAAAGGAGAGCAAGTGGTGGTAACTACCAATAATTCAAAATTGCCGATAACACATATTGGCAATACCATTGTAGTTCCTCGTTATAGTCAGTGGCCAGTGCAACTGCAGAATGTCTACCACGTGGAAGGCATGTCGAAGAATCTCCTATTTGTATCTCAAATGACATCAACAGGAAACTTTGTATTGTTTGGACCAAATGACATCAAGATATACAAGGAGTTAAAAATTATCGATCGACCTATGATGGAAGGAAAAAGAGTGGAGTCTATCTATATAATGTCAACAGAAACAGCATACATAGATAAGACAAGGAAAAATGAGACGGTTGATCTATGGCATGCAAGATTAGGACATGTAAGCTATGGGAAACAAAAGGAGATAATGAAAAAATCAATGGTCAGAGGGTTTCCAAATCTAGATGTCTGAGATGACATTGTATCGAATTATGGCAAAGCACATCAATTACCATACAAATAGTCAGAGTATCGAACTAGAGCACCCCTGGAGTTAATACACTCTGATGTATTTGGGCTAGTAAAGCAGCCGTCCGCCAGCCAATTCAAGTACACGGTTACCTTTATTGATGATTTTTCTAGATATATGTGGGTCGATTTTATGAAAGAAAAGTCATAGACACTAAGTAAGTTTGTTGAGTTCAAAGTGAAAGTAGAAAAGGAGATAGGGCGAAGGATACAATGCCTTCGCACAGATAATGGTGGAGAGTACACTTCAAAAGAATTCGAATAATATTTGCAACAACATAAAATCAGGAGGCAATTGACTTGTCTAGGTACTTCACAACAAAATGGAGCAGAAAGAAAGAATCGTCTCCTGGCAGAGATATGCAGAAGTATGCTACATACAAAGAATGTACTAGCAAGGTTTTGGGCCGAAGGTATGAAGACATCAGCGTATGTGATTAACAGATTACCTCAAAAAAAATTGGGAACCTTACCGTATGAAAAGCTTCAAAAGGTCAAACCCTCAATAGGGTACTTTAAAGTGTTTGGATGCGTGTGCTACGTATTTGTACCAGATTACCTACGTAACAAATTTGATAAAAAGGCAATACGTTGTATATTTATTAGATATGACAGCCGTCGTAAATGATGGAAGTGTTGTGACCCGACTATAGGACGATGTTACGTAAGCAAGAATATTGTCTTTGATGAGGCATTTTCTTGGTGGTCATCACAAGCTGTATTATTACCATATTCAAAAGAAATAGAGGAGCAGCTACAACAACGGGTAGAAGAATCTACAGAGGTTGATAGGACTCAACCAATTGAAGAGTCTAGAATTGATACGACGCAACCAAGTGAGGAAGATTCTATGGAGATGAGGTTGTCAGAAGAGAAGAGCCTATGGCAAACATGAATCCATCATTCAACCCCAGAAGAAATAAGGCCAAGTCAACTAGACAAAGAAAACCAAACCCAAAATATGCAAACACAGCGATAATAGAGGAAATTGGTCTGAAAGAGCCAACAAGTTATAAAGAAGCATCACAAAGCAAGGAATGACAACAGGCAATGGATGAGAAAATTCAAGCATTAAAACAAAATGAAACTTGGGATTTGGTGTTGAAGCTTGGAGGGGTAACACCCATCTCGTGTAAATAGATCTATAAGAAAAAGACTCGACTAGATGAAACAGTTGAGAGATACAAGGCACGACTAGTGGCTCATGGTTTTTCACAGAAGTATAGGTTAGATTATGAGGAGACATTTAGTCCAGTGGAAAAGATTGCAACTGTTCGTGTGTTTCTAACACTTGCCACAAACAAGTCATGGAGACTCTGGCAGATGGACGTAAAGAATGCCTTCTTACATGGAGAGTTAGACTGAGTTATTTATATGGAACAACCTGAAGGTTTTAAGAATAAAAATTATCCAAACTACGTTTGCAAGTTGAAGAAGGCATTTTATAGTTTAAAGCAAGCACCACGAGCATGATATGGTAAGATTGGAGAGTTCCTTGTTCAGAACGACTATAAGATGGCACCTGCAGACTCAAGCTTATTCGTGAAGACATGAGGTAATAAGATGGCCATAGTTTTGGTATACGTGGATGATTTAATCATCACAGGAGATGACGAAGGAGAGATATGACAAATTCGAGAAAATCTCTCGATCCGTTTCCAGATGAAAGAATTGGGTGAGTTGAAACACTTTCTTGGTTTAGAGGTGGAGCGCACAAAAGATGGATTGTTTTTATGTCAACAGAAATATGCACAAGATCTTCTAGAAAGATTTGGTATGTTAGACTGCAAGCCAATATCAACGCCAATGGAGGTAAATGCCAAACTTCAAGCTACGGAAGGAAAAGACTTATAAGATAGCATGATGTACAGATAGCTCATTGGCAGTCTAATCTATCACACAGTGACATGACCAGACATCGCATTCTCATTTGGAGTTGTTAGCCGATATATGTAAAATCCAAAGAAGCCTCACTTGGAAGCAGTACGGAGAATCTTAAGGTATGTCAAGAATACCACTGACTATGGTCTCTTATATAAGAGAGATAGTACGTGTCAGGTTAAAGGGTACTGTGACACCGACTATGCTAGAGATTGTGACATAAGACGATCAACAAACGGATACATATTCAACATTGGCTCAAGAGCAATCTCTTGGTGCAGTAAGAGACAACCAACAGTGTCCTTATCAAGTACAAAAGTCAAGTATAGAGCCGCAGCAATGGCATCTCAAGAATGCACATGGCTCATACAATTATTAAAAGATTTAAATCAACCAATAGAGTACACGGTGGAGCTATTCTGTGATAACCAGTCAGCAATATGACTAGTAGAGAATCCAATATTCCAAGCACGAACAAAACACGTGGAGGTATATTATTATTATATCCGATAAAAAGTTCTCAAAGTTGATATAAAAATGAAGTACATCAAAACAGAAGACTAAGTCGCAGATATATTCACAAAGGGTCTCAACGGAGCAAAACATGAAGAGTTTTGCGAGCAACTTGTGATAATCTCAAGAAAAACTTTGAAGACAAATTAGTTGGTCAGGGGGAGTGTTAGAATTCACCAACTAATTTTTGATATAAATTATTTAGATATTAGAATAGAAAATTCTAGATTTGTAAAAAAAAAAATCTAGAAACATCATGCAAATTGGCAACTTGAGTAATCCAGATTTTTCTAGCAACTTGTAACAAGTTGCAAGGTCGGTTAAGTGTGCCTATAAATAGGCAATTCTAGCACCATTATATTGTACCACCAAAAAGATAGCAAAGTGTGTCCTAAGTGTAGTGTGTGTCTGGGTTTCAAGTTTCGTTCTTCTGTTTTGTCTTAAATCCTTCGAAGTTTTGAGTTTTGTATTCAAGTCTTTTTATTATTATTAATAAAATTATCGTATTTTTTAACACAACCCTCCTTCTTATCTTCCAAAAACATTAACGTTTTTAGGTGATTAAAACGTTAACGTTTTTATCCATCCAATATATGCCTAAATTAAAAACAAATAACTCTTAATTAATGTAATTTAACATTAAATGGACAAGAGTTTAGTAAATTATGTATCTAAAATTAATATAAAAATGTCCATTAACAATTAGAAGAACTCTCACTTGTAGCTAGTACTCAACTCAACTTATCTTAGATAATTGTTACAAAGAATGGAGGACGCTATTTATATTACTCATGATCTTTCTACATAATTAATATCTATCACTAATTTTTTAAAGATATTTCTAGACTTAAGATATTTGTTCAAATTATCTATACGTGTTTAATAAAATATTTAGATAATTAGGATATATTTCTTCAAATTGTGAAGAGGTACTTTTAGCTAAAGATGCCTTTACACATCTTCTAGAATTTTGATTGTACTTTTTATCCTGTAAACCCACACAAGTGAAATATTTCTTTAACTTGTTCAAAACAAGTTCATATTCTAAAAGTTTGTTGGCACCATCAAAATAAAAGGGAGTAGGCTGTGGGAGTGAGATTGATTCATCCTAGTTTTACCCAAGACAAGCGATAAATTGTTTCGTACAAAACTTTCTTTACATTTCAACAATGTTGTTTTCCTCTAAAATTTGTTACTAGTAATAATATTTATAATTATTTATGGATAGAGCAGAGTACCCAACTTATTTTAATGTTAATATAAAATCAAAATTTTAAATAAAAATTTAAAATAATCTGCTTTTTTAATTGTTGAAATAGATGATAATTATTTTATTTTATTTTCAAAATCTTCGCATTTCACAAATAGTTTTTTATTTCAATATTTTGGTGTAAAAACTATACGTTAAAATTGGTGTGGTTGTAGATTTTAGACTATAAAATGTTAGAAATTTTCAAAAGCTGAAAGATAAACATAGTTTAGCATCACTGTATCAAGTACCTAGAAATATAAGATTGGGCAATTTTAACTTGATGCAAGGATAGCATGACGAAGTGAAATTAAATTAGTCAAAATACTAAAGTTATAAACCCTAATTTTTTAAACTCATAACCTTTATTTATTTCTAAAATGAGTTGTTATATGATATCAATATAATCATTTGAAATTAGAGCGTGACGTATGTATTGAACTTCCCGCCTTTCATGTTTTGTGTTTTCTTTTTCTCTTAAAGTGAAGATTTTTGATAATTAGTGATTTAGTTTTTAAAAGTAATAATAGCTTTGATTAATGTGAAAACGACTTGGAATTCTTTTGCTATAAAATTTCAATTCACTTTTATTTGTACAATACATTATTAATTTACCATATAAATCAGATTTTCTTTTTTCTTTTTACATATAATATAATGTATTTCTTATAAATTTATATTTTATTAAAATAAAACAAAACTATTCATGTCTGAAAAAAAATAGAATTAGTTAGTTATTGATAAATCTAAAGTAAAATGTGAAATTTGAATTTAATGTTCTATTTGACAAAATATTTCTTATTAAAATTAAATGCAAGAGGAGTTATTAGATAATGCCTTGGAGAAAAAAATTGAAATAAAAATTGGTAAGCTACTTAAAGTTTGCTCGTCTCAACTATACAAGAGGCAGGATTCCTCCTAAACGAACATCAGGCCCTTTCGGTGGAGTTAATGCCTGAGAGACTGGATCATATTGCTGCTTATAAGTTGTCTGAACTTTTTGATAACATCATTGGCATTATTACCGCAAGTATAGCTCGTGAAATGGAGCTGATTTGTTGATATCTAGAAGAAAAGGATCAAGATTACAACTGGCAAAATTAGTAAACTTTTAGAATTCTTATCCAAACTTATATTAGTCGTCAAGTTCGTAGTGTTATGCTTCGGAGAACGGGACCACTAGCTTGTTTTCTCTTTGGCGACTACATCGTCTTGGTCAACTGCTGGTTCGATTAAAGATTCCACCCCCTTTCCTATTTCTTCTACCTGCGTTGTCGATACAAGAGGAAATGGAAATACACGATTAAAATGGAAACTAAAACCTGTTACGGAATATGCAATTCATCTAGCTAGGGAAGATGGTCATATTTTAACAAGAAATTGATGAGTAGATCGTTGAAGCAACGGTTCATTGTCGACTATAAAACTGACATGCTGCTTGTTGATTCTTATACGGTGAATTAGGTAGGAAGGGAATTCACTTTTCTCTTTGTTTTCTTCTTTAAAGCAACCTACTCTTATTTTTCAATCTCATGAGAACTATTAGGCCACGTTAGATTTTGAGTAATAAAAAAGCAAGTGCAGCTACCAAAATAATTAGTTTTTAAAGACGGCAAGCAACCAATAGCACGTGGACACTTTCTTGCTAATCTTCAACGTCACGGTCGCGCATTTCTCGTGTAAGATACTATTTAATGACACAACAAACGATGATTTCCTTCCTTAAATTCGAGATAGTTTGCGAACGTAGAGAACGAGGGATTAGGTGAGATACCTTGTCGATGACTTCTTCCGCTAGATGGGCACCTTTTGCTGTTTCCTCTGCTAGATTTTCAACGAACTCTACTGCTTCTTTAATCTCACCTTCTGGTAGATGATCAGCGACCGCATCTGCCACCTTCTCTACTTCTTCAGCTACCTTCTCTACAATGTCTGCAACTTGGTCTACTGCTTCCACGGCTGATTCTACCGTGTCTAGACATCCAATTCCATGTTAAGTACATTAGAACAGATAAAAACATGATTGAACAGATATTAACGTAAATTAATTAACGGAGACCCAAGATCGTAATTGAGGACATATTTTATATATGTGTTCTGATTGGTCAAGTTAAGCTTCCAAAACCTTACCTTTTAGATGCATCAGCGGCCACCATTTTCCTCTCCAGAAGGGTAGGACTGCTGATATTACCATTCCAATTATCCATACTTTCCTGCTAGAACAGATCAGCATAAAAATTCTATTACAACATTTAATTGTCAAGCAGTGGAAGAACAGAAAATCACCGTATGATATTTATAGCCTGGGCAATCATAAAGTCAACTCACCAAGAACCAGGGAAGGGATCAGAAGGAAGACTTGGTCCTGCTCCAGAGCCACTCTGGACAGCCATGTCCCTGCTGGATTAACTTTGCATAAGAGCTCATAGCTAATTGAAGATAACAAAATGGTAATCATAGTCTCAAGAATTTTCTGGCATTTGGCATAAGCTTACATCTTTGTATTGATTGCATTTCGCAATTTCAGGCTGGTGCAGTAAATTTGTAACTTCTGACGGCCCAGAAATTGGCATCCGTAATCATTCTTTAAGCTTGTCAAAGGGCATCCGAGACGACGAGCGATGTCTTCATATCTGCATCGGTTGTTGAAACCCAAGATAGTGACATTGATTGGAGCAATAGATCTGGCTGTCAACATGTTGTGAATGCTTACTTTATTTGGTGTTCCTGTAACTATCAAATCCTCTAAGATCACAAAAATGTCTGAAGCGAAAGAAAGTTAAGAGTAATGTTTGGTGCAGAAGCGTGCTTGGAAGGAATATTTCCGGATGATATGACTTGGCGGAGATGATAAATGCTGCTTTTATAGATTAGAAGCACAACAGCACTCTTCTTTAGGTTTGCAACTATTCCAAGGAAATAGTTTAATATTTCCAGGAAACTTCTCAGGTCCTGGAAGGAGTTCAGAAAATGAAACCACGACTTTTAACTTGAAAACGTTAGTAAAACGCGTGTAATTTTCCAGTTTACAAGTAGTTGTTCCTAATCCAATATCAAATTGAATTAAAAAAATCAAATATCAGAAAAGCATTCAGACGATGACTTTCTGCTGAAGATTACTTGGAAAAACTGGATTGGATGGTAATTACCAATTTACATTAATTAGAACCAATTAATTCTAGAACCTAGCTTCTTAGTTCTTAAGAAAAGTTGCTTGCAGGACAGTGTTTGGCATGTTACTACGCAAGCAAATCACTTACTATAAAAGCAATATACAATTATTGAACATAGCTTTTCAGTTCTAAGTGGTACCAAACCCAAGCTTGACGAAGTCAGACCGGAAATATAATGGTTTGTTTTTTATGGAAGTCCAGATCTCCTGTCCAATATTATGGTGTCTTAGTATGTCCAATGAATCTAAGCCATTTATTTATATAGGTCCCGCGTAAATTACGCGTGAGTCCCGCGTGGATCCTACAAAATAAATGGTTGAGATTTTATTGGATAGAATAAGACAGAGTAATACTGGACAAAAAATCTTGTCTTTTTTATGGAGCCTTGGCTTCCTTGTATTCTCATTTTTTACGGGGCCCCGTGTAGTTTTTACTCCCATCTATTCATGGATTAAAGAGTTCGATGAGCGAAAATTGACTTCTCACGCTACAAGAAAATAAAGCATTTTGTGATGTTTTCAAAACGTCACATAATGTCTAAAAACGTCGCAGAATAAAAACCGTCACAAAAAATGTCGTTGAATATGGTATCGGTAAAAGGTTTCTACGACGTTTTATGTAAAACGGCGCGAAAAATATTGACATTCCGCGACGTTTATAAAAACGTCACTGAAAGTTTGGACATTCCGCAACGTTTTTAAAACGTCATAGAATGTAAAAGAATTCGCGACGTTTTTTTTAAACGTCGCAGAATGTCTTCTGTGACGTTTTTTAAAATGTCACGAAATGTCTTCCGTGACGTTGTTATTATTATTATTATTATTATTATTA
>JANZLF010000006.1:8174624-8186694 GCA_026546835.1 Erythroxylum foetidum | reverse complement strand
ATTAATTATTAAATTCCTTACTATTGTTAATTTTCTTCTTCTTATTATTAATTATTATTATTATTAATTATTATTCTTATTAATTTTCTTCTTCTTCTTCTTCTTAATATTAATATTATTAATACTAAAAATATTACTATTATTATTGTTATTAAAACATTTTTATATTATTATTATTATTAATTTAACATTTTATATTATTATTATTATTAATTTTATTATTCTTCTTCTTCTTCTTATAATTATTATTAATTTTCTACTCATTATTATTATTATTCTTATTGTTATTATTCTTCTTCTTCTTCTTACTATTATTATTAATTTATTATTCTTCTTATTATTGTTATTATTAATTGTTATTATTGTTATTAATTGTATTATTCTTATTCTTATTATTATTATTAACTTTATACTTCATCATTTTCATCCTAATTCTTCTCCTTTGCTTAGTCACGATCTTGACAGAAACCCTCACTCATAGGGGTGCGCGATTGTGATAGAACCCATTACTTATAGGGGTGAACGATCGTGACAGACGAACTTGCTAAAATTAACAGGTTTTTAATATCACATGCTTTAAGTTAAATTTTAGTCACGCCTGTGCATGACTAGTCACAAGGGTGACTCAATTAGTCACCCCCATGCATGGCTAGTCACAGGGTGACTTAATTAGTCACCCCCGTGTGTGGCTAGTAATACTTGTTACTTGCCACATGTCATCACCTTGTGGTTTTTAATGGGTCTTCATTAATAATCAGTCAATTTGTCTACAATTTTTAATCCAATTAACTCTCAATTTTTAATTACATATGTCATTAAATCTTAATGTCTCTTATCAATAATTTCTGTTGCCATTTGATACTTAATTCTACTACGATTTCTTAATTGTTCAACCACTTAATATTTTTCTAGTCCAAAAATACCTTTAATTTCAGAAAATTCTCAAATTTCACCAAAATTTTAAATCAATAATTTAATTCACCATATAAATTTTTAAGGCAAAAATATTCACTATCCCTATCATAATGACATTAAAACAATCATTTATATCCGGAAAATATCAAATGAGTGTATGAACAAATCATTATAATGTGTAAAAAATTCAAATTCATATGTGTGTATGCTAACATTATACATAAGTATGAAATGCATTTTTCTAATTTCTCATTGCTATTTCTCATTTACAAAAATCTAGGGTTCTAACCCTTTGCATGAGAACAGAATGTTATATATTAGTATTAATTTTAGTATTTTTATTAATTATATTTTTTATTATTATTGAATTCCTTATTATTAATAATTTTCTTCTTCTTCTTCCCAATTTTGATATTATTATTATTAGTAAATTCGTTATTATTATTAATTTTTGTCTTCTTCCTAATTTTAATACTATTAATATTATTCTTATTATTAAATTCCTTATTATTATTAATTTTCTTCTTCTTCTTCCTAATTTTAATATTATTAATATTATTGTTATTATTATTAATTTTTTTCTTCTCATATGACTTTTCAACATTTTGTAGTGGTTAATTTTTTTTTGCCTGATTCATGTTAGCATTCATTATATAGTGACAATTGTAATATAAAATAATAATGTAACGATATTGAAAATAAATATAACAATGGGCATTAAATTGTTAAAAAGTTATTTAGTTGAACAAAAATTAAGTTTTAGCCCTATTTTAAATAGCTAGACAAAAATATTTAAACTTCAACATAACCTTCAATGTGTGGCAAGAAACCTCCTCACTTACCCAAGTTGTTAAGAAGGCGGAACAATGAAAAACACAAACATTTGTGTAGGATAATCAGGAATTTCGCTTAAAGCAGTATCCTTCTCATTATCTGTGAGCCCCTCTATCTCACCCAATGCCCTATATAACTGTTTAACTCTTTGTTGAATACACATTTCAATCCTAATACTTTTACACAATTTATCTCCAATTTGATTCATGATATCACCTAATATCCTAGCAGTAACAATAAGTGAATCTGCACAGCTTGCTTCTCCTGTATCATTTCTCCTTTTTTTCCTCCTTTCTGAAATATTTTTAGTTTGTCTTTCAAGATTTGATGTTTGAGGTTAGGTAAAGGAATCATCTAATCGATCATGGAATAGATGAAATAAATAAAAAAATATCATGTAATCCATGCTCATATTAATCTTTACCACCTTCATTTGACCCACCTACACCTTCTTTCCTTTCCGTTTCTTCAAGAATATCTACAGTAGCTTGTGCATCATTTCCACTTACACGATCTTCTCCAGAGATCCCAGTTAATTCATTATATAAAAGAAAGCTCTTCCTTCAAAATTGAGCAGCATCTTTATGACACTAACAAGATGAAAAAAAAACATCAATAATTTATATAAACAACAAGAAAGTAGTTAAAGAAAATGTTTAAAACAAGTTAAAAGTTCAATACTTACACTTAAGTAAGAATCTCATACATGATCTTAAGCAATGACTATCATCCTTTCGGTATCCCATCCAAATCCACTGGTATCTTTCCTTACTATATCATAAATAATGCTCCACTCTTTCTTTAAAGTCTTAATCCTAGACTCTATGTGAGGTCTAGTTTTTAAGTTTGAATTAGGAAACTTTGTTGCTACCATTCTTTCTAATTCATTGAGATACCCAACTTTAAATCCAGTATTAGCATTGATACGTTCCCACATTATGCAAATCAACCATGCAGGAAACTAGCACAACATTCTCATCATAATTCCACTTTATTTTCGTTCCTTTTGAACTTTGAGAATCAATATTTAAAGGGGAATTCATCGACATACTTTTCTACCAAATTAAAGCAATATTGATAAATTAAAAAAAACATCATAATAAAGGAAACATTCATAAAATTTTTCATTCCAATTAACATTAATGATCAGCAGCTTACAAAAACATTCATATAGTGTTCAATAACAATGTAGAACATAAACAACAAAGAGTACAACAACTTATATAAACAATAATATAAAACCTCCTAACACTCAAACATAATAGAACACCTAAAAAATATCAATTCTCATTTTTCCTATATGTTTGCCATTCATTGAAAATTTTGCGTGTCAATTCATTTCTTCAATTTGTCCAAGCATTAGTTGGATCAATAGCAGTTATACACTCCTCCTCAACAACTTGATTGGTGTAAAAATAATCTCCTAAATCACTCTCCATGGGATCAAAACTCATCTCCTACCTAATAAAATTATGAAGCAAACAACAAGGTATAATAATTCGAATGTGAGTCTTTATTGGATAAAATGATGGACTCCTAAAAATAGCCCACCTAATTTTTAGTAACCTAAAACACCTCTCAATTACATTGCGTGCAATCGCATGTTTCTTATTAAAAAATTCCTTTGCAGTTTTTGGTTGGTAAGCTTGACGCTATTCATTCAAATGGTACCTTTGAACCCTAAAAGGTGCAAGGAAGCCGTCACAATTTCTATAACCTGCGTCAACTAGGTAATAAAAACCTTTATAAAAAAACACTACATAAGTTATGTAAGAAAATAGTACATAAGTTATTCAATGTACAATCTTATATACAAAATTTCAACCAACCTTCCTGTATCATATAGGAAAGCTTACCATAAGGCACTTTAAGTCCATGTCTCCTACTAATTGCAACACGAAGAACTCGACCATCAGCTACTGACCCTTGCTAACCGGGACGAACATAAATAAATTGCATGTCAGGTGTGGACACACCTAACATATTTGTTACAATATCCCCCTTACGAGTTAAAAATGTCTGCTTGTCTTTAATTGACACATTAACACTGATATGTATCTCATCTAGAGCACCTAAGTAATTCTACAATTCAAATGAAATAAAATAATAATAAGGAACCTTCATCACATTCCCTAAAATGAAATAAAAAATAATGAGGAACCTTAATCACATTCATTATATTTTCTTATAAAAGTAATAGGGTGATTATCCACCTCAAACCACATCCATTGATGGTCCGAAGAGTTTGTTGGTATGGGCTCAGGTTTCCTAAACAAATGATCTTGCAAATGCATCATTGCATTTAAAACATTAAGAAAACATCGACTAATTGTCTCAGCTGACCTTCTAAAATTTTTCCTAATAACTCGATTTTTAACATGATGAGCAATAATATATAAAAAAATTGTTACTTGTTCATCAATAAGCATCTTTTTTGTTGACCTTAATCGTCCTATACTTTCTAGCATTTCACATAGTTTAAAAAAAGCTTGCCTATTCATCTTAACCATTGAAATACATGAATCATCACTATCATGCACAATTAACCTCACATAACCTCGATTTTCAAAAAAATTTTAGAAAGTAACTTCTAACCCTTGGCCTATAACTATATAAAGAAGCCTCCGATACCAAAAAAATTGAATAACAAACTAACAACATTACACAACTGCAACCATATAGTTAAGAAAACCACAATCATTTTTGTTCTTTCAGCATTTCTATATAAACTCAAACTAAAACGAGTCATGACTGCAAAAAATAAAATTTCTAATGTATTTTCATACATTTGTTCAAACAGTGTAAAAACAACTATGAAATAATTCAAAATAGTTGAAGGCATAAAGTAGAGTAAGAGAGAAAAAAGAAGATAATATTTCCAAAGTTAAAAAAAGAGGATTATAGAACATAAAAATCAAAACTCAAACAAACATTTTAAATGAAACCCTAATGCAAATAACCCAAGACCAACTTAAGGAAGATAGCAAGAAATGCAAAAGCATAATAAGCATAATGACCTTATTAGCTAAGGATAAGGAAGTACATTCATATCTTGGTTTTGGTCACAAATCTTTGTGTTTTGATCCAAATGTGAGATAAATTGAGTACAAATGGTGTGAATATTGCATTAATATTAATTAGATTATTTGTGTGAAGTTTGCATATAGGTTGAAGGGAAAGTCATATAAAGTTGCATGAAAAGAGAAATAAAAAATTAAAGTGGTGACAAGCAGTTAAGTTAAATGCTAGTCACGGGGGTGGGGGTGACTTAATTAGTCACCCCATTCGTGGCTAGTCATGGGGTGACTCATGCACGGTGGTGACTAATTAAGTCACCCTTGTGCATGGCTAGCATTTAGGTTAAATGCTAGTCACAGGGTGACTTAATTAGTCACCCCTGTGCGTGGCTAGCCCATGCCTAACTAGTGACTTAACTAGTCATCCCGTGGAAATTCGTGAACACTAAAATGAAACAAAAGATTTAAAGTATGCTTGAAGTAAATGAAGTTCTGTAACTTACATGTTTTCTTTTTACAATTTAACATAAACATAATTATTATACCAAAGTATTTTAAGAATTTTTTATGACTTGTTTCAATTGCTAATAACACCATTTATTCAATTTTCAATTTGAAGTTCACTATAATTAAGTTATAATTTTCTATTCTAAAGAAGTTAAGTTATGTAGTAGTAGTTTACGTCACAACAATTACTTATGTGTTCATCTAATATCCTTTTACGTATATAATGTTATATATACTGCTATATATATCCCTTTACTTATGCTTGAGACTATGTAATGCTATATATGCCTTACATTTATTTCTTTTCAACTTTAAGCCTTATTTTCTATTTTCATATCTAAAAACCAACAACAATTTATCAATGCTCCAATAAGTTTTTCGATGATAAAATTTTATTAAAACCAGTAATAATCTTTTATTTGAAGATGATTAACAAATTTTCCTATCTTCCACAACATGAACATAACGAAGGTAACTAGCCTCTCTAACTACATTCATACCATATATAGCCTATTGAAAGAAATAAAAAATTTGTCAATGGCTAAATTCATTCATTATTAATTTTAACTACTAGTGGTCTCCTCTTCTAGTTTTTGCTCTAATGCAAATCTATCTAGGAATAAACTCTTCTAGTCAATGCCATAATCTAGATAATGCAGACACTCTACAATCCATGTTAAAATCGCACAGATAACGTATTTTCAACATAATTCATACCACCCAAATAACTCAAACACTCTTCAATCATATCAATTAGCAATTGACATATCCCAAGCAGTTCATATGTTTTTTCACTCCAACTTTAAACAAGTTGATGCAAACATATTTAAACAAGTTGACCCCACTGCTTGACTACCACAAAGGGGAACAAGTAGGTTATTATAACTCTTCATCAAACAAAAAGACTTGCACAGATACAGGGATGAGACGGGAGGCAGATAAAATCTAAAAGAAAATCAAGTTCATTGGAAGAGACAAGATGGCCAAATAAGCATCACAAAAGCTATTTGGTTGATGAGGTAAGCCAAACAACCACATTGATAGCAAAACAAAAAAAAAACAGTGAAGTTAGGTTTACAAGAAACATACCTAATTCATGCAATTGGCAAAGAAATGTTAGAGAAAACCGTGAAAAGCGAGAGAGACGAGAGCTTGAAGATGAGGGCAGGGAGGACAAAAGAGAGGGAGACGAGAGCAAGAAACATGAAGACGAAAGCGAGAGAGACAAGGATATTTCGGTCCTCAACGTCGCAAAGTTTATTTTGACATACTCAAAATAGGTCAAGACAAGGGTATGTCTTCTTTAGTTATTCCCCAAGGTTCGGGAATAATTAAACTCGAGAATAACTATTCTAACTCTCTTTTTCTAACCAAACACAAGAATAGGTAATTATCAGGAATATACTAAGATTATAATACTTATTCTATTGAAACAAACATGTTATAAATGTTAGAGTTTTAGTTAAGCGAAGTGCCTCATAAGATGTTAATTCCATGCATCCACGGTCCTTTAAATTTTTAAAAAATTGATACATATCATTTATTGACCAAACTTGAATAAATATTTAGAGTTCCGTGAGTTTGAGGTTCAAATAATTTAGTTTTACAAGTGTTAGGATTTTTATAATATTGTCAAATGTTATTATTTAAATTAAACTTTAGAGAAAACTTTAAAAGGCAAAATGTACTTTTTTCCAATAATTTTAAGGTTAGTCTAACTAAAAGATTGGTAACATATGTAAGTCATTTTTTTAATAAAAAAAGAGGAAACTTCCTTAAATTAAAGTCAAATTGGACAATGTACAAAAATAAGAAATTATAAATTTGTATGTTTTTTTGTTGAATTTATATATGTTGAGTCAAGCTTTTGATTTTAATTTAGATCGTTATAATAAATTAAATTATCGATATTTTATTTAATTGTAATTAAAAGTAAAAGATACATTGAAATTCAAACAAAACAATGATGAATATTTAAAATAAAGCCAAATTTAAGTTAATTAAAGATTAAAAGATCATTTTGTAATTGAAAAGAAAACGATTTTTATCTATAGAATGGCAAGTATACCCTTAGAAGAAGATTGGAAAGAAATTGAAAAGTGGCTACGAAAATTTGAAAGAGATAAGTGTCAGTTACCATTGAGAAGTGGCAATGAAAATTTGAAAGAGATAAGTGTCAGTTAACTTGTTTGCGATCCATCTTTAACTGATTTACTTGGTTGTTCATAAGGGCTAGCTAGTTCTCGGTCTTTGGAGAATAAATGGAACAATTTTGGCTGTTAAAAGAGATTTTGAGGAGTTGAATTATTGATAATAAAGTGTTTTAGTCCTAAAGTATGAAATCAAGATTCTGAAAGTATACACATTAACTTGTTTATTCAGAGTTGAAATTCAAAATTGTTGGAGATTACCGGTGAATTTCTTACAATTTATTAGCCAAATTTAACAAACTTTATGGAAGTTTCTCTTCACTAAATAAATAAGAAGTACTTAATATATTCCAAAAAAATTAGAAAGTGGAATAGACTAAAAGAGTCCAATCATTTATATTTCCTAGTTCTTTATGTTGCTTTTGTTAAATTGTTGCTTTGGAATTTGACAAACCAATAGTCCTTGCAAACAATTACCAAGAAACTGAGTACACTATAGGCTCTGTCTACGTTGGTGTCACCCTATCCTTCTTTCTTTAAGAAGAACGTGTTCATAGTGACGAGGAAAACAACGGGAAATTGGGTGCTCGCTGCGTTCTCGTCAAAATCACGCGTAAAAGCATGGCTTTGGGACTATATCCTATGATGTTTTCTTTATAGGATTAACGAAGAACATCTTTATCTAATTCATGATCGGGATTAGAACTGCTCGTGACATTAAAATGACTATTTTGTTACTCAAACATTATAGAAACCAATCTTTTAGGAAAAAAATTTGAATTATTCAAAACTATAAGTCGTTGTTGGTGTCATAATAACTTTAATTGTATATAAACTCGCTGAATTTGGATAAGAAATTGAAACTATACTTTTATATAATTAATATGCAAAATAGCATAATAATTAAATTTTAAATTTTTTTGATTGTAATTCTAATTTTGAAGATTCCAAATAGAAATGTATTTGGCTGGGAGGTGCAAACAAAGAGATTTAGTTTTTTTCCCCCTATTCTCGAATATACAATTAGAATATTTTGGGAAACCCAGTTCTCTCCGCCGGGCATTTTTCATAAACTAGATGATTTTAGGTAGATAAAAGGTGTATTTCATCGAATTTGCCTACAGTTACTTACGCGGAGATTCCGTGAAAGAAACAGTAGAAAACACCAACCATGAGAAATGTGACACTGACTTACCACCAAAAGCCAAAAATAGGACATTCACCAAAAACCAGAAACAAAAATGAACTAAAACCCATTAATGACGAATCTATATTTCAGTGAACAATCATGATATATTACTTGCAATGGATCTGCAGAGGGGTCTACCGTCTACAGACTCTACTGTAACATTTAACTATTAGTTAGCAGTATTATGTGTGAAAAATGCCTGGAAAAAGAAACGAACTTGCCGTGAAAATAAATGAACAGGAAGCTACAAGAGTTTCGTTTCTAATTCTATGTGGTCCAATACAATAACACAAACTACACGGATATTAATTTTTTACTGAACGTGAAAGAGAGAAGATTCGCATTCTTGGTTTTTCTTATCCTTCAATTCAAATCAAAAGGACACCAACTCGGTGGTTACCTACGCAAACACACTAGCTACTTGCTCAACCTTTTTTTTTCATTTGTGAGTCTCAATTTCTTGAGTCTGCCAAAGCTCTGTGATGGCGTCATTGAGGCACCGAAAACTCTTCCCTGCTCCTTCCGAAACAAACCAAACCGATGCTTGCAATGGTTTCTGCGATCCAGCTTGTCCTTACAACTGCGATTCATACTCCGACTACTATTTCCAGACAACACCACCGCCACCGCCGTTCACCTCCCAACAACATTCCATTTCGCCATTTTTTATCATTGTAGTGATCATCCTTGCAACTCTGCTCCTCGTTGTTTGCTATTACTTTATCGTGGCCAGGTCTTATTCAGGTTGGTACGGTTCAAGGGGCGACAGGCGATCACAAGATCAAGCAGATAACGTAGCAGAAGAGTTTTTTGATGAGAACCAAGTGCAACATCCAATCTGGTTCATCACTACCACAGGGTTACAGCAGTCTGTCATCAATTCGATAACGATATGCAAGTACAAGAAAGGTGATGGATTGACTGACAGCACTGACTGCTCGGTTTGTCTGAGCGAGTTCCAGCAGGAGGAGACGCTTAGGTTGTTGCCAAAATGCAGCCACGCTTTCCACATATCTTGTATTGATACTTGGTTGAGGTCTCACACCAACTGCCCCATGTGTCGCGCACATATCGTTAATGATGTTGTGGTCGCCCCATTCGTTCCGCGGAACCAAAATCCCGAGAACTCGATTGCCGCCGTAGGTGCCCAGATGGAGAATAATACTGAGATTGATCCTGAATTGACCGATGTTGCGCTGAGAAATGAACTTTGTGAGGGAAGAGTTGGGACAGAGCAAGGAGGTGATATAACATATGTTGGTGGTGAAAGAATACAGAAGAGAGAAGTCATTTCTACGGATGATAATGGTCATTTCCAGGTAATTTACGACACTGACAATGATTCTGAAGTTGAGGATAATGATACACAGCCGATGAGGAGATCTTTGTCAATGGATAGTCTTACATCTGCAGACCTGCTTCTTGTACTGAACGACTATCATAATCCAATAAAACAAGAGAGAACTTTGGTTGATCAAACAGAAAACGCGGAGAAATCATCCTCGGCTATTGACTCAAAAAATGTTGCTAAAGCTGCAAGCTCAATTGGAATGATGGGAAGTTCTCCAATAAGGCAGTGCCTGAGTAGAAGTCCACCAGTTTTAATGAAAAGGTCTTTCTCGTGTAGTGGGAGGATATTTTCATCAAGACAAAACCGAAACAGGAATCTGGTTCTTCCACGCTAAATGTATAGATTTCCACGATATGTTAAAACAGATCCTTATGTACAAAAATGGAGATATCACTCAATAAATTGGGGGTTCTCGTTTCTCAATATGCCAATTCTGGCTCTTCCAAAAATTGAAGGATACATAGCGAATGAAGCAACGAGAAAGATAGGTATGTAATTAGAAGAGGTCCGCATGTATGTGTGTGCCTGAAAATAAGAAATTGTACCACGAATTTTAAGGTATTTTCGCGCCTCGGAAGATGTTATGTTCACCAACAAGAACTCCTTCAGATGACGCATCTCATATTGGCTTGTCATTAATTTTCCCCTCAGAGGATGATTTTAAAGATGAATCTGTTGCCTTTGCCGTTTTTTTTTTTTCAGATTTATCGAGTCAATACATTCGGCTAATCGTCTATTCTAACATCTGTTTCTGTTGCCATTCAGGGAGAGGGAGGTAGCATCACGGATCGTTTGTTTTTCTTTTAGTTTATGTTTAATGATTTTTAATATAAAAACAAAATTTTATTTAATTATTAATAATAATATAATTATATTTTTATTACTAAAAATAATTACACTACTTTTTCAGATATCTAGAATATTTCTTAGTATATAAGCCCTAAATACTCATTTTTCAGGAGGCTGCAAAACGCAAGGAACGGTAGCCTCTCTCATCTTCTCCTTCGGTTTTCTTCGAGAAATAAAATTTTGTTTTTATTTGGTTTTCTTTAAGAAACGACGTGGTTCCTTTGGCAAAACCTTCTTCCTTCTCTGAAGATGTCGCCATCTGAACTCACCCTTGTCACTGGAAACATTCAAGCCTCTCCTTTCTTCCAATCACATTCACTACTGTTGAGAGAATTGAGAGAAATTGTATGTATTATTGCATCTAATGCTGAATAAAATGATGCTTATTTATTCACAAGCATAACATCCTGATTAGGAAAGAAGCTTGGTCTAAGCCTAAAATGAAGCCATAAGTATATTATTAACAGCCAGATTATATACGTTAACATCCCCCCTCAAACTCAAGATAGTAGAGAGTTTGCCATTTGGAGTTTGCAAACAAGTTCACGGAATATGTGTGACACATGAGCTTTGGTGAACATATCTGTCGTTTGTCGATGAGAGGTGACCGAAACAACCGTGAGAGTTCCTTGGAGTACATGATGATTAATAAAATGACAATCGTTTTCTATATGCTTGGTACATTCATGAAAAACATTATTGTGTGCTATCTGAATTTCACTTTGGTTATCACAATGGAGTATAGTATCGGATGAATGAGAGACTCCCATGTCCTGTAAAAGCCACCGATGCCAAAGAAGCTTAGATGGAGTGTCAACAAGTGCTCGATATTCTGCTTCAGTGCTTGAGCGAGAAACAACAGTCTGCCTTTATGCTACGCCATGAAATAAGAGAATTGCTGAGGAAGAAACAATAAACAGCAGTAGAGCGTTTGTCTGTTGGGTCACTTGCCCTATCCATATCAGAATATTTGTGCAATTCAAAGGATGAAGTATTGGAAAAATGAAGGCACTACAAGGAAAATACCTAATTTGCGACGTTTTATAAACGTCGCAAATGTTGGAAAAACGTCGGGGAAACGTTTTTTCAACGTTTCTAAAAACGTCGCACCAAACGTCGTAGAAAGGGAGTAAGCAAACGTTTTTATCGACGTTTTTTAGAAAACGTCGAGGAAGCCTGGGTTTTTTCCGACGTTCAGGGAAACGTCGACAAAGCTTAAGAGAATGAGCGACGTTTAATCTAAACGTCGTGGAAACAA
>JANZLF010000006.1:8123852-8142523 GCA_026546835.1 Erythroxylum foetidum | reverse complement strand
TATATATTTATGTATATATATATATGTATATATATATGTATATATTCAAAACTTTCATCTTTCTATGTATATAATATATATATATTTCTGAAAAAAGCCACGTTCTTTCAAAACTTTCATCTTTTTATGATCCCATTTTCAAAGCTTTCATTGGAAAATCTCGTCTTCCTCCTACCCGTTTAGCTGGCCCTTCTCTTAGCTAGCTCCACCTTTTTTACCCTAAAGCGAGAACAAAAAATCTAATGGATCTTGATGTGGATGTGGATTCCCGTAATGACTGGACTGTGTATCTTTGATGATGGGTGCGTTGAAACCCTCGAGCTACAGATTATTTCACTGGTTTCTTGTTCTTTTCAATGAAACAGAACAAGCAGTTTCGTTCAAATAAGATCAGATATGTCACTGTTAATACAGAAGCCACAGATGAAAGGTTCACCAAGGTCATCATTCATCTATTTGAAGAGGTACATACGCAGCTAGTTAATTCGTTTAATATAGAAATGTTTTCATATAAGTCAATCTGATTGAAGTGACAAGTCTTGTTCAGTGAGACGTTTTAGCTTAAATTCCTGGTATGTCGTATCCACTAAAAAAAATAACCCTTTGGTTGCTATTTTCTAAAGGTAATTCTCTGGCGACAATTTTAGAAAACATCAATAAGCTTTTAGTGATGCTTTTGCAAAATTGTTGCCAAAGAGTTAGCCTTTGGTACTGATTTTCATAATCGTCACTAAAGTATACCCTTTAGCAACGATCCTCAGCAAATGCTAAATAACTCTCTTTTAATTCTTTAAAATAAAATAACTCTGTTATTTATAATTATAAATATAACTCTGTTATTTATAATTATAAATATACTAACTTTCACTTATCATTTTATGATTAAATATTATATTCATAGAAATCAATTTTAATATTATTGACAATGATTCTAAGTTTAAAAATAGATTTAGCTAAAAACAATCTCATTCCAAAAATTTGTAAAACTATAAACTCAAAATGAATTAATATTACATAGATTTATTATTTTTATTTTTCTCTTTTAAAAATATATGATTTAACTATTTTATATGATGTCACAAAATTTTTAAATAGTTTTTAACATGAAGTTTGTAATTCTCACTATATTCAAATGTATTCTCTATTAATTCTATTTATATATTCTATTTTATATTTATTGATATTTATTATTTAATTTCATTTTTAACCATATTGCAATTATATTTTTAAATATATTATAATTAATATAATGATATATAAATATATATATACATATATATATAATAATTGTAATTAACATAATGATATATGGTAATTAACATAATGATATATGGTAATTAATGTAATGATACATAAATATATACGTAATAGATAGTTTTTCTCATATCTTACTGATCATATTATTCTATTTAAACATATCACTTTATTTATTAATTATATACTATTTTATAAAATTTCTACATATATTTAAGAATGTAACATATATGACAAGATTTGGCGACGATTTCTAAATTCATCACCAAAGCCTTATCCTTTGGCGAAGGGTTAACCTTTTGCGAAACTTTTCCTAAATTGTCGCAATAAAAAAACCATTGGTGACGAATTATATAATCGTTGCTAAAAGTTGTTCTAAATTGTTACCACATATATATTTCATTGGCGATGGTTTTTTAAAAATGTCGCCGATGTTCAACCCTTTGGTGACGTTTTCCTATAATCGCCGCTAAATGGTGACTAAAGTTTTATAGCAATTAACAAAAACGAAGTCATTTGTTCCACTAAAAACTACATCATTTTTGTCTTAATTAAAACCTAATGACGAAGTTGTCTTCGTCTTCCGAACTGGGTTTCAAAATCTTCTTCTTCCTCTGCCAATCGTGTTCCAAAAGCCTTGCAAGTCGTCCGTCTTCATACGTCATCGACTTTGTCTCCGGTTGTCTGTCCTTCTAGGTAATTCGTCCAACTTATTTATTATTTTTATTATTCCCTTCCAAGTTTGATAGTTGCCATCCAAGATTTCATGGTTCTTCTTCTCCAGCTTATTTTGTTGACCTTATGTACTGATCATATGTATGTTATTTTGGTTTGTTTGTCAATCCAAGCTAGTAAATTAAAATAGATGTGTGAATTTATTCTTACCTCTCAAAATTGTTTAAGTCTAGTAGTAAACTGAAGAATAAACCTTCCTTATATTAGTTGGTGATGAACCAATTAACAAAATCGCCAAACGTAGAACTAGGTTGTTTCTAAGCATTAAAAAAAGACACTTGGACTTCTTATTGCATCAATAACAAGAAATAGACACATATGTCATAAATATGATTTCCTTAAATCATGTTTATGCTAAACAAACCCAAGGAATGTATAAAAGTTCTTAACTATACTTTAAAGTCATAAATCCAAGACAAAAGGTTCCATTCATTTTCTTATGCATAAATAGAATATTTGAGAATAACTTTTACAATATAAGCATAATTAAAATCCTAGGTTAAGATTGAAAAGGGTAATGGTAATACAAAGATTAAAAAAGAAGTATTCTTATCTAAGTCTAATATTTCTATAAAAGATCTAAGAAAAATTACTAACCATTGACATATGTGTGACATCAAGACATCTCAACAAAATGGCTATAGGGCCAATTCAAGCCTGTTAGTTATTAAAAAAAAGAAATTATTAAGTGAATTTAATACTCTTTTAAGTTATTTTCTGCCATGAAATAACAATTCAACTAGATCCTATGTTTCCTTTATGTCTAGTGAATTCAATAGCATATTTGTGCTACTTTCTTCACATATATTCTTCATGCATAATGTTATCACAAGTTTCTAGAATTAGATAAGACTTGTGCTACTTTCTTCACATATATTGTAGATTGTAATTTTACACATTCATCAACAATCACTTGTTATATCCTGTAACCTAAGATGTTGAAGAGAATAGATGGATTGTTTATAATTGATTCTTTATACTTATTTTTAATTTATTCTTTCTTAAGAGTTCTCCTATATGCTTGTTAAGAATGATGAATCAATAATTTATTTACAAATGTAGTCGAACAAGAGGTGCTAAAGCTCATAATAGCGAAAGCACACATTGAATCAAATCTTACAGTTTTTGCTTCATAATTAAGAGGTATGTTTAAAACTTACTACTTATGCATGTAGCTTTTGAGATGGCTTCATGCTTCCTATTTTTAACATGCTCAATTTCATTCTTTCGTTCAATTAAAACTTAGTATGTGAACTTAAATTGATTTATCATTATGTTATTTAGAAATTAAATTGCATGTATTAATTTACTTTTAATTGTATAGCTATATATATAAAAGTTAAATGTCTCATCAGAAATGGTCCACTCAATAGTTAGAAGGAGTGGAAGAGTTTCATGCAAGTTGTAAAAGATCAAATGGGTTTCAAATGTGAAATTTGATGTCCATGCATAGATTATTTAATTTCAACAATCAAAGTCAAGATGTGGTATATAATTACTTGCCTAACTTTTCGTATAATTGGGAGAGTTTTTAAAGCAACTATGTTGTTATACATTGAAAGTAGAAGAGCTATGTAAGCTTGAACTAGTTTTCCCTATTTTTTTTAATGTTATAGTGCATTTGACAATTCGCTTATCGTATGAGGAAAAACTTTACAAATTGGTTCAATTTTGATGGATGTTCCCTGTTGAAACGTAATTTATATTAACTTCTACTATTTTTGCTTAAGTTATTAATTATTAACGATTGTTAATGTTTTATATTTTGCTTAGGTTTTTAGGCTCTCTTAAGTGTTATATGCATAATAGGGCTTGACCTAAAGGCTTTATTGCAAATGCTTATGTATCAATGAATGCTTGGCATTTTGTTCTATGTGCTTAAATAATGTTGGGACAAGATTTAATTGAGAAGAATGTAACTTTGATTTCAATCAAGATGGTAGTTTATTAGTTTTCTCTCAAAAAGTAAGGTCACTTGAAATAGAAAAATATGTAGAATTAACTAAAGATGAACTTAAAATTGGCCACTGGTATATGAACAATTATGAGGAAGTCAATTAATATATGGAGTATGTATATTACTTCTTCATCATTATTTAATATTTAAATATACCATCCAACCTATCTTTTCTGATATCTATTTACTTTTTTAAATAGAGAGCACAAAGATCTTATTAGAAGCAAAATGATTGTTAATGTTGAAAGAAGACATAAGATTAACTTCCCATAATGGTTTAGGACTCGAGTAAGTTATTTATAGAATAGTATGGACAAATGAAAATTGTAGGTGAGATTAACTTCTAATTATTTTTTTCTATAGATGATAAGGTTATATAATTGTAAATTGCCAAAGGCCACGACAACATTATATGCTTTGACATGTGGGTCTCATATGTGTGGGAAAAACTATACAGGATACATTGCTTAGAACACAAAATTGTGGGGTTATTATTGAGAGACAACATAAGGATGATTTTATTGAATTCTACGGTGTCATCTTAGAAATCATGAAGTTACATTACATCAAGGATAAAAAAGTTTTTCTATTTAAGTGCAAATGGTTTAATCTTGGTGACAAAGGGATGAACATAAAAGTGAACAACAATATTACTAGCATCAATGTTAGTAACACATGGTATGATAATTAACCTTTTGTATTTGCAAGTCAAGTGAAGCAAGCATTCTACCTTAATGACATTGTATTGGGTAGGAATTGGAAAATTATTCAAAAGTTTCAAAACTGAAATATTTTTTATTTTTGTGAAAAGGAAAATGGTCTGATGGGTGAAGATGGTGATGAAGTATATCAGATATTGAATTGGACCTAATAATGGAGCCCTACAAATAAAAGATGCAGATATATCATCATTCTGTAGGAGAGATGCTAATCCTAGTATACTAGATGCAAATGAAATATAAGCTAATCTTGTCGTACAAAGAGATGAAGACTATATTGAGGATGAATTATATGAAAATAATGATACTTTGGCTGAATATAATAGCAATAAAGAGTCAGATCATAATACAATTAATGAATTTGAATTTTAGGATCTTGATCATAAATCATAATGATTGGAGGTGTTTATTATTCTTTATATCGTTTCAAATGTAAAATTGGTAACATTTACGTTAATGCATCTTGTTGATGCTTGACTTATATTAATGTGATTAATGATTATTGACTTATGTTAATTCGTATTGTTGCTGATTGACTTATGTTAATGCGATTAATGATGATTGACTTATGTTAATGCGTATTATTGATGGTTAACTTATGTTAATGGGTATTGTTAATGCTTGACTTATGTTAGTTCGATTAATGATGATTGGCTTATGTTAATTTTCATTCTTGATGGTTGACTTATGTTAATGCATATTGTTGATGGTTAATTTATGTTAATGCATATTGTTGATGTTTTACTTATGTTAATGCATATTGTTGATGATTGACTTTTGTTAATGCGCATTGTTGATTATTGACTTACGTTAATGCGTATTGTTGATTATTGACTTATGTTAATGAGTAATATTGATGGTTAATTTATGTTAATGCATATTGTTGATGTTTTATTTATGTTAATGCATATTGTTGATGATTGACTTATGTTAATGCGCATTGTTGATGATTGGCTTATATTAATGCGTGTTGTTAATGATTGAATGTATGATAATAATGATGATTGGATGTATTATAATGTTACTAAAATTTATGTTTTTTTTATAGATATCCAATATAATGACACCTGATATAAACAAAGGGAAAAGGGTGGCAGGTATGGAAATTGTAGAATAGAAGGATCTGTAACTTTAATCGAATCAATCAATTGGTGTCATCAATTCAATTCTTAGCCAACAACAACATTGTACCTTAACCACCAATGAAATTAGTCATACACAACTTTATTCTGTCTTAAACAACAATGAATTGACTAGTGCAGAAGGATCGTAAGTTTGTTACTTTTTTTTAGTTTCCTTATATTAGTGATTTGTTGTCAGGTTCCAATGTTAATATTAAAAAATGTAGAGATAATACTAGAAGTTGTGAATTACAACAAATGGATATTGCAATGAATAAAAAGTTGTCAATATAGATAGATACTAAGCAAGGTTGTCCTAATGACAAGATCCAATCAATAAAATTGTCAACTGACTTCGGGATTATTGCGAGAATAGAATTACCTTGTTTGAAGCATGTTAAGGACTTAAAGGAAGATCTTGAAAATGATTTAGATAAAGTTGCAGTACTTTTTCAATATATTTAACTATATACAATATTGTTTTAATTATTTTAAGAATAATTACACTTTTACTTATTGTTCACAGTTAAAATTTAATATTATCAATATCGAGAACCCTAATGTTTCAAAATGTGTGACTTCATTCTTAAAATAAAGGACTAAGGATCACCGTTATAAGTTACATTATTATTATAAATTTTTTTCCTTCTAATGACGTACGGAGACATGTTCCCAAACGAATGTCTCCAGAATATTGGAATAATTTATGTGACAATTAGGCTGACCCTAAAGTCAAGGTTTGTCTTCTTTCCCTTCACATTTGCTTCCATTAATCTTGTTAAATGATTAAATAAGTACCTAATCTTTTTCCTTTATTTAGGACAATCGTGAGAAGGAAAAGGTCAATTGAGGATAAATGAAAATACCTCACAATCAAATGTCCAAATCATTTGTAGTCATTCAAGATGAATATGTAAGATCCTTGTTTATAATTTATAACTATATCAATAAACATTGTATTATTTATTATGCCATGTATTTTCTTATATAAAACAAAGTGGGAAGGAATTACATGGACAAGAGTGTGATAGAATCACACTATACAAAGTCACTCATTATAAGGAAGGTAAATAGTAGAAGTCAGAAGAAACAGAAAATAACTATGTAAATATAAAATTTTGTTTAATATTTAAGTTTATTTGTTAATATAGTAGTCAGTATTAATATTTGGATTGAAAATTGGTTTTGTATTTTAAATTTTAGAATAAGATACAAAAGTTATTATAGAGATCAATACCTGAAAGGAATGAGGTCAATGTAGAAATCATTTGCAATATCGTGCTTAGTACACATTATAGTTATGTCAAAGGTCTTGGCTTTGGCCTTAAGCCAAATGTTTCAACCCTATCACAGAAAGTAATCATTTAGCAACTTCAAAAGGAAAACAAGACGCTTAAGGCTGAATTACAACATATTCGAGCAAAATTGGCCAAACATGATAAGTTATTAAGAAAAATACTTGGTTCGAATCATGATATAAATGAAGATGAAAGTAAATGATATTAATTACATATTTCATTCTTTTTTCTTTCAATTCCTGTTTGTATTATTTAAATTTAATTTTTTCTCAAAGTATAGAATTGATGAAGATGCAACTACTGAGGATTATGTCGTAAATGTTAAAGTTATGTGATATTTGCTTTAAGTAAAAAAAAATATTGTTTCAATAATTACAATATTTTAGTATAGTTTAACTAAGCTTTTTGGATTATTACAGTTTTGTTGACATGGACAAACCCAGCTTGTCATTCCAATTATGTTGTAACTTTTTGGTATCTCAACATTTATAATTTATAAACTAGATTTTGTATTTATTATTTTGTTTATAAAAAATTTTGAAGTTGTAATTAAAATCTTGTATATGAAGAATATTCTTTTTGTTGGTATAATTCAATGATATTTTACTTTTTATATACAATGCTTCAAATTATCAATTATTTTTGTATAATTTTTATAATAAATTAACAATAAAATTTTTATTGTTGGTATGTAGCAAATAATTTGTTCCAAAAGTGTGTAACATTTGGTTAAAATGTATACAAAAAAGTATGGCTACATTTATTATACTTGACGACATTTCCAAAAATGTAGCAAAATACTTTTGGCTATGATTATAAAAACTTAGCTAATAGTTTTAGTTAAGAGAAAGAAGCGTAGCCTATCATATATATTGGCGATAATTCTACATAATCAAAAATCATTAGCGACGATTACCAAAAACGTTGCCTATAATTTTCAGTTACGGAAATTTTGCAATATTTTGATGACGAAATGAAATCACAACTAGAAACTATAGGTGACATTTTTTGTACCTTTAGTTATGATTTTTTATAGCTAAAGGTCAATTTGTTGTAGTGGTCGTAAACATGCGAAGCGTTATTTGGTGATGCCTGGTGTGGACATTCCAGTGGAACTATGAAGAAGACACGGAGTAGACCATACAGAACAAAATATTAATCATGCTAAGATAGTTGATTCCAAAAAGGAACCCCATCTAATTCCTATGTGGAACCCACTGATTGAAGATGCTGCTAATGAAATTGTTCACTTCTTCTTTTCTGTGTTTGACGCGGTGCTGTCGAACGGCTGAGCTTCTTTGAAAGGAAATTCATGAGCGCAATCGCATTACTGTCGCTAACAGAAATGTCGGGAGTTTCTGGCGTGCTTTCTTGTAAAATTATTTACACTTAGTAGGTTACTAGATTCGTCTTATGCATGCATGTCACCTATATTAGAATATTTCCATTGCAAAAGGTTTTCGTAGAAACCATTTAGTTTTGAGCGAAATGACATTGGAATAGGCACATAATTGAACTATAAAGGGTAATGTGAGCTTGTGTCTTTTTCCTATTTTTGCTTTCTTCTGCTATGTCTTATCTGCATTAGATTTTGGGTCCAATAATTTGTAAAGGGTGACACATTAAAAAAAAAAACTCAAATCATAAGTTATGTAAAGAATAATGTTAGAAGTACCATTAAAAGCATATTCACCAAACTATGTAGTATAATTTCACAATTTTTGGCTTTTGTAAAACTATCTGTTCATAAAGAATAACGAACTTGTAAAGACAAGAAATGCTTTGACTAACATGATTTACTACAAAAGAAAAAGAAAGAAAAAACTAGAAAGCTTATAAGAAAAATCTTGAAAGTAAGATAAATAGCATTGCAATAGGAATGACAAAACTAATAATGAACGCAATGATAAATCTGAATTACTATTAGAGTCATCTTTAATTATTGTTTTAGCCTGTATTCAACTATCTTTAAATTCATCAAAGCTTGCTTTTGAAAATTAAGGTTACCCAAGGGCTTAACAAAAACTTGTTTGTGCGTAGACATTATTCGTATATAAAACATGTGAAACGAGGTTTAGAAATTTGTTCATTTTTTCTTCATGTTAATTAGTTGGTAAGACTACTAAATCAGTCACTATTGATTATTGTTTCGCATCGATTCTTTCTTAAGCAGTTGAATGGAGTATTACATTATTGAATAAATCCGAGTTAGTTTCTTTGTTCAATATATGGATATTCTTCTACCTTTTCGAAATGTTATCTTCTGAAATGGATTATTGTTGTCTTTGTAGTGTTTTCAACATTAAAAACTTTGAACAACGATATTCTTATTAACATCTAATTAATAATTGCTGATGCCTACATAACTTTTTGTCAGATAGCCATTGTTTTTCATCGGACACTGGAGTGGTTAAAGAATATTGGTACTCGATATATATGCAAGGTTTTGACTAGACCTCACTTGATAATCAAAACTAACTTGGTTAGCATGTTACACACATAAATCTCAAAAGAGACCATATTTTAGCTAGGTAAGCGAATTCCATTTTGAGATTACAAGTCTAACTATTAGGAAAGACAGAGATTAGGATCCAGATAATTAAAATCAGCTAGAAGACAGCCTCTTCTTCAATTCTATGTAGCATTTGATTGATAGCTGCCGCAATCTCATCTACTGTAGTCAGGTGACATCCTTCTTCAACCTGTTTCATTTTATCAGAAACGATGGGATCAATTTGAAGGACAAAAGGCACAAATTAAGCGGAGTGTGTTTGCATCTCTAACTAAGATGTGTTGTATAATTCTTAATTACTACAGAATTTTCTTGGGATCTCCGCTACGTGAAAAGAAAGTATGGCCCAAAACAAGAAAAGTAAAGTTCAAGAAGAAAAAGTTGACTGATTAGACTGTATCAAGTCTTAACTAACCTTAACACTGACCGAGTAAAGAACCACTTGATCAAGAGCCGTGATGTTTAGGTGGAGAATACTGAGCCTCAGGCATTGAAGCCCTGCAACCATCTTCAAGAGCTGTCTGGGGCGTTTCTTGGAGAGTATTTTAAGATTTGCATGGCTCTCTACCATGGTCACTTCTATGTCTGCGGCAGCCCAATGAGTCTCTGCCGCCGTCGACTGATTATCCACAGAGCCCGGAGACTGAGCTGCCCGTGTGGAGTACTGAGGGGAGGAGAAGAAGTCGACAAATGGTGTAGTAGTGTAGCCATTAACTTCTGCTTGTTGCTTGGACCTTTTATCAGCTTCCATGGTCCGCAATAGCTGCTCCAACTCTTTCACAAAATTAATGGCACCTCCAATTATCGACGCTTGGTCGCCCTGGAAATATAAACAACATATAAACATTTTCTGAACACAAGAAATTGTTGCATGTCATAAGAACCAAAACCGATCATTAGGTTTCAACAGCATTTAAGTGAGCATATCCTCAAGTTTCAGAGAAGACTGTTATAAGTTGTTCTTTATATCTCCTCCCAATTTATGTTGGGAGAAAATCTTACGAACAATAAGTCAACATATATGATGTCCTATACAAAAGATGTATGATTGGAACACTAGAGTGTGATTGTTACTGACCCGCTGGACATAAGAAGGAGGCATCAAAGACCTAATAGCAGCAAGATATTCATTCATTTGTTTCCTACGGTTTCGCTCAACAGCAATGTGAGTCATTCTTTGGTTCTCAATTTCCTCTTTGTTCTTTGTGTTCTTTGTCCGTCTACGCTTCCGTCCGCCACTATCGGTCGCCGGCGTTTGCTCCATTGTAGCAGGTATTAACAACTTTCCAGGTAGAGATCTTTCAAGACTGCATGTCTCAGGTGAAGAATTTGGATCACACTCTTTAGCATGTCGCATGATGGACGGAGATGGAGAATCCCAGTTCTCATGCTGACCTTGCAGTCGTTCTATGTTGCTAAAGTTATGGTCTAAAACCCCAAGATAAGACTTGCCATCTTGTTTAAAGCCACAGTTAGAGCTCCAAGATCCTCCCCCTCCTCCTGCTCCATAACTATCCTTATGAACATAACCAAATGCGTCTTGTGCGTACACAACTGCCTCTAGTGCCATAACTAAGTTAAGGACAAGCACACAAACAGGTGGACCCTTTGTATTTCCTAATTCTGATCCTTGTTCTCACTCTTAGAAGAAGTTCACAAACATAAGCTAAAGGTGGAGTAGGATTGTAGACCTACCAACCAGGGAATGGACTCTGGTGACTAGAAGAGACTTGAAAGTTGTGGGGGGACTATCAAATGAAGCAGAGGATTGTGTGTATCAGTGTTAGAAACTCGAACGAACACATAAGCCAAAGTACAACACAACAAAAGATCCAAAACACTCAGCTTTTGATCAGTCCCTCTAGGTCTAAATAGAGGGCCAAGAGACTTTAGAGTCGTATAATCAAAGCCTACAAAAGCTAAAGCTTCTTGCACGTGAGATTGCATTGTGACAATAGACAAGTCATTTAGACTACAGAGAGAGAAGAGAAAGAGAGGGAAGGAGACAGAGAGATTCTCTTGGCACTCGGATATTGTAAGTACTGCTTCTCGAAAATGAACATAGAACATACTCAAACAACGAAACCAATAAAAATCAATAAATAAAGAGAGGAAGGGAAAAATGTGGGTCCAAAATGTCGAGAGCAGGGCGTCATTATTGACCTAAAGACCGTCCTCTTCTTGGACTAAACTGTTGTGAGGAAGTGCGTAAAGGTTAAAAAAGTCCTTTGAGTGCAAAAGCCTAAAAGAAAATGCTTCTTACTATTGTTTCATTTGGTAATAATGTGGTCGGACACTTGGGGATGAAAAAGAGGAAGATGACGAAAAGCTGATAAAATAGTACAGAGATTCTGATGCAAGGTCCATGGGGAGGTGTATGATGAAAGAAGAGAACGGGCAAAACAAAACAGCCTAGTTCGGTTCAGGTTCAGGGAGGTCTGGAAATTTACAGGAATCCATGTGACTACACGAGGCATACTTTTGTAATCATCTGTAATATCATACACCAATGCGATTTTCTCTCATTCTTTTCATTAACTTTAAATTTCTTTCTCAATCGTAATTTAGTGTTCCTCCCTTCTTCCTGAAATTTTATTTCGATAAAATATTATTCATTCCTTGTAGTGTATTATCAAATTCGTTTGACTTATAATTAGGTGCTTAAAATTCCGAAATTTTCAAAATTTTATAATATTGAATTATTATCTCATTTTATATATAAGTTACCTTCAATTCTTATTTTTATTTGATGTGACAAAAACAAAATGATGTGACACCCTAGTTATAAATTTATAATAGAATTGTATAATAGTACAAGTCCTATTAATGACAAATTGCTGTCATTTCAATTGAACTGAGTCTGCGCATTTTCTTGCTACAGTAAAGGGGCCGCAAATTAAATCTTTTTCTACTCTTGTTTCTTCTTAAACACTCGCAAATTATAAGAGAATCCTGAAGTTGAAGAGGCGGCTTCAGGACAACCGCGGTTCGTTTCACCTGGAGTTTTCCTACATTTGACTTTAAAGTGTTAAATAAACAACTTTAAAGACTCAACATCGAACTTATCCTCTTAACGATTGAACTGGCAGCTTATAAATGTTGATGACACCCATGTTAAATATAGCCTGTCAGGTTTTCTAATCCTAAATAAGCTAGCCCTTATAAAGTAATCAGCAAATAAAACAAACACTTAAGTCTGCGTACACCGCCTGCAAATTTGTATTCACCTAGTGGTCATCTTCGCATCGCATGTGGGTCGAGCGCAAAGCACGCAGTCAGAAATTCCTGCTCCCAGGCCGCCTGGACTGGACGCAATGTGCGATTCGGCTATTAAATTAATCATATATGTAGTGTATTATTTAGCATAGGGGATAGATCCAAGATCTAGCTTAATTAAGTGGCTAAACTGTTTTGGCTAAGCGAAAGAGGTTTGCTGTCTTAAGCGAAAGAGGATCGGGACCCCAATTTATGGGAACCTGCTTATTGTTTTTCCTTTCTTCTGGTACAACTTGCAGGCTAGATTCTTGATTGGGGGCTGAATCTAATCACTTGGCTTAAAGCATAAAATTACTGCAATATTTTTTTAAAAATTAAAATTTCAGAACTATTCCAAAGGAAGGAGTATATGCTCCAAGTACCAACCCAGGCTCTCCGTTCAAGGGCTGAGTTAGAGCCTCAAGTCTAAGCCCATTTATACAGATCGTTTTCCCTGCTGACATGCTGAGCTTCTGTATAGAGGCTAGGGCTCAGCTTTGTCTAGTATTAATCGATGCTGAACGCACCACCTAATAGTTTGTGCATTACAGCTAATTAATTAATTATAGTTAAGTGATAAAATAATTTAAAGATATTTATTATTTTGTATATGTTTTAACATATGTGATAAAGTTTATAGGATAATTATACATTATAAAAAATTATAATGATACTATAATTTTGAAATTTATATTGCATTTATGTATTATCCCTAAATTATTCATAGTCATTATTTTATTAAGGTCGAAGATTAAGAAATCATAAAATATTAGTACACATTATATTTTTTCTTATAAAAAAAGCAGTAGATCTCATAGGCAAAAATGTGAAAATATTTAAGCAAATGTGTGAGTACTCGTTAGAGAACAAGTTCATTGAACTAACTTGATATGAAAAATTCGTTTGGAATATTACTTGTAAGTCTATAAAAACTCTCATTTTGATGATTATATAAAATGATCATTTGACTTGAAGTTTTCAAAGTTATTTTGTATATAAATTCTTATATTTTTATATTATTTATGACTTATTCTAATTATGGGTAATTCAGTTAGTAGAAATTAGATGTAGCATGAACTATATAGAGATAGTTAAATAATCAAGACAAAATTCATCAACCTAAAGTATTTAAGGAGAATTTTCCATTGTTTTCGATTAATGTTGATTTGGAAAATCCTTGATCAAAGTAAAATGATGTTTTGTAAATAGTTTACAAATTTCATTAATTAAATCAATAGTTAATGATGAAGAACTAATATAATTATATTCAAAATAAAGTAAATATTAATTCCATGTTTTATGTCTAACCGAAATATTGTATGATGAAAGGATTGAATTATATTAAAAAATTATGCACAAAAAGGTTAGTCAAAGCCGCTTTGACTAACCTAAATATTTGGGTGATCATGATGTATTACTAGATACTAATTTTGATCTATGATTATAAATTGTTTAATTACAGAATTAAAGATAAAATAAAAGAAGTTTTAATTTATCTAACTATCAGTATGAATTATAACTATAATTTATAATCATTGCAAATATATTTGACAATTTAATAATGTAACACTCCACTCTCACAAGATATTTACTCAATATCCTAAGTGATATCTGAGTACATATCTTGCAAGGGTGGCATGCTAGAGCAGTCAAACAATCAAAACTCGTTATAAATTTTTTAAACATCACACGCATATGTAGGAAACCAATAAACAAATTGGACCACTTTATTCATAAACATTTTCATTCACAAGTGTTACTACACTCATTAAACATTCTCATTTACAAGCATTTCCAATTTGAAAAGTTGTTACAAAATAGAATTATTCAAATAATCAAGGTACAACAATTGCAGAATACAAAATCTGATACAAAAATAAAGAAAAACAAATGTAGATGCGAACTGATTTTGACCTTTTTCTCTTACTCAAATATAGTGGCTTGATTCCAATCTGTCTAACTGGAGATATTCTCTAAGCCTGGAAAATAATGTTACAATTTTAGTGAGTTTCGCGAACTCAATGAGTTAACTATCCTCGATGGTTCACTAATATCATATAGCACATAAATTTATATAGTTGCATAATTCATATCATTTTATTTGTCATCATGTTGAGTCGCAGACATTTCATATTCACTTAGATCATATATTACATTCAGAAAACATTCAAACTATTTAAATCATATTTATCAAATGTCTATGCAATGCTTATGATACTTATTTTTAATTATTACTTTGTTGTGATCAAATATTTTTTTACTAGCTCATACCCCTTATGGACATGGAGTTGTTATCAGATAATGTCCCATATCTCTTAGTGGATACCGGGTATAATAACAACTGAGCCAAAGGCTCTTATTACATGTTGAGCTTTAAACTCTTTTTACTAGTGACTCCGAACACAACAACCTTTATCTTTTATGCATTCATGTAATGAAGTGAATCACATTCTCATATTTTCAATCAATCACATGATTTCATATTCACATTCAAAACACATTTATCATTAGACCTTAGTCTGGCATTCAATGAAATTGTTGAGTACACTTATTTTAGTCAGATTTATATACAAGGAGCCCTTCCAATATGTATTTCATGCATCAAACACATCGGACATTCAATGTGAATCAACACAATCAAATTCACAAAATAACTTAATACATAATTAAACAACAATTAATTAAGTGAGACCATCTAAGTTACTCATAGTACGCTACAGATTAGCATTAGCTTCCATGATCTGGAAACATTTGGATGCGGACATTCTATCCTGTACATCAACATTATGCAATAGAGACATTGCACACATATTATTAATTACAAAATAACATAAACATTCAATTATACACATATGTGTATGTGTCATGTATAATGCATACTCAATTTGACTATTCCGGGTATGTTTTCATTATTCTTGTCACAAGATCATTCGTATATCAAAACTCACATAGGTATAATTTGAACTTAGGTTTACACCTTCATAAAACAAATTGAATCTAAGTTTATACTCAACTAATCATTTATGCTTTTTTAAAAAACAAAATTTGGGTCCATTTTGTATGATCCTTAAGACAAGGAAAATGAAGTATTTAGGGATCACCTTCTAATAACATCAAGATCATACAATTTGATTTAGTATACTTAAAGTTATACTGAAAACACTTTGGATTGTTCTTTAAATTACAACAATACTTTGTATTCAACTTTAAGCCAGATTTTGAAATTCTAAAAGATAGAGTTAAAGTTTGATTTCTTCAGGAAATTTGTATTTATATGTCTCTAGTTTAATCTAAATTAAAAATCATCTCATTTGGATATCTACAATTCAAGATATGGGCAAAATACTGCTCACTATTTAATGAAATCATTCCATTTATCATATTCTAGCACACTTCATCATTTTCATCCTAAATTAATCAATTAATCTTTTCCGAATGAATTCAAGTGGCCACAAATTTTGTTTAAGAGAAAGAAAAATGTATTAAGAGTTTGTTGGTTCAAATTTTAAGTCATTTGGAGGTCGGGATAAGAAGTTATGATCAAAATAGTGAAGGACATTCAAAACTGTCCCTTTCGATAAGCCTTCATTGTCACAATCGTGCTTAATTCCAATTGATGCACAATGTCACGATTGTGCTCATGCATGATCGTGCATTGTGAGACGCATCACTAGTGTCACGATCCTGCACCGCCTCTTGTCTTTTCTAGATTCACAAATTGCAGATTTTTCTTCTCTTCTTCCTCTCTTTTGTTTAATTTACCATCTCTAACTTACATTTTCACTATTTCCTCTTCATTCACACTTCTATTTTAGCTTAACTCATTCAATTACAAAATTAAAATCTATAACTAATTATAAACATCAAAAACAAAACCTGTCATTTACGCATATTCATCCTGGCTTCTATACTTCTTCATTTGCTGCATTTTTTCATCTTCATCAACACCTTTATTTCATCTCCAACTTATCATTTTAATTATTTTTCCATATCACAAGATCACCTTAATCCTTTTTCCTTAACTCTAAACTCATTTAAGCTCACTTTTAAAACACCCAAAGAGATCCATGAGTATCAACAGTGAAACCAAAGCATGAACACCCACTTACCTACCAAACTTTTTTTCACTCTTTTTACACTATCTTTAATGATCATTCTAACTCAAATCATCACAGCAACGACATATGAACTATTGATCATTATCATGTGTAAAAACAAGAGATGAACATACCCAGGTTTTTTCATTCACATTTCAGCATATACATATCACCATTTTATAATCATTTAACTGTTAATTATCATAAAAAATGCTTCATTCAACAGATAAAGAAGAGTAGTGCTTAAGACTTTCTTGTTTAAGCTTGAAGTTCTTCAAAGACATTGACAAGCCCTAGCCTCTCATAAAACCTACGTACATCATCATGGAGTTTGGGAGGTTTAGGTTTCTTGTGGCAAATGAAGAAGACAACAAGGTGAGGGTAGCAAGCGAAAAATAAGAGAGCTAGACTTAACGTTGAGGGAGGTTGGTGAGAAAATCCATTAAGGAGATGAAGAAAAAGCCACAGAGAAGAAGAAAAAGCAAGAACAAAACATTGAGTCTTTTCAGTATATTCGTGAAGTAAGAACTAGGTTTGGCAAGTGACACTTGTCACTTATCCACCCATATGGCCTCACTTGGTTCTTTTTAATACCTAGTCCATTTGCCTTCAATTTCTACTCCAATTATCTCCCGTTATTTTATTAAAAATCCTAATATCGTTAACCAATTATTTCTGTTGTCATTTAACACTTATTTCTACTACCATTTATCAATTGTTTTACCTGTTGATATTTTCTAGTCCAAAAATACCCTTAATTCTAAAAAATTCTCAAACTTCACCAAAAATTCTAAATCAATAATTTAATTCACCAAATCAATTTTTAAGGCAAAAAGATTCACTATCCATTTCATAATCATATTAAAACAATCATTTATACCCAAAAAAATATCAAATGAATATATGAACAAATCATTGTAATGTATGCAATATTCCAGTTCATGTATGTGTATGTTAACATTATGTATAAGCATGAAATGCACTTTTCTAACCTCTCATTGATATCCCACATGTACCATATTTTAGAGTTTTAATCCTTAATGTGGTAATAGGATGTTACATAGTAGGTCTCACATGAACAACGAGTTGAAGAGAGCAAAGACAATCAAGTTGAACTTGATTGTAAAGTTTGAAAAATTTTATTGATTAAATGTGAGATATTTAATAAATAAGGATCAATATGAGATATCAAATAATTATAATTAAAGTTTAATTGAAATTAGATTTTAATTTCAATTAAATTATTAAAATGTTAAAAACTGACTATAAATAGGTTTAAGCTCTAATAAAGCTAGCACATTTTACTTAACACTCTCTATAAGAGTTACAAGGTTTTCCAAACCTATCCTTTGGATATTGTTAGAGCCCGAATATTTATATAATTATGGTGGTTGAGATGAGTCAATTTTGAAAATAGTTCGAGAGATATAACAAGAAAAAGATCAAGCTTCAAAATAAGGTACAAATTAAGATTCATGCTTTATTATGATTTAATTATTAATTATTTTATAGAATTAAAGTGATCTTCATTTTCAGGAAATTAAAATATGAAAAAAATTAATCATTTCGCTACAGTTGAGATTGGATCTCTTCTCAATTTCACAACAGTGGTATAAGAGCAATATTTAATTTTATGATTTGATTAAATTATTTGATTGTTATAGATTAATTTTTGAATAGAATTGTTGCATGATTAAACAATTTGAAAAGTTTGAATTGAATA
>JANZLF010000006.1:8055085-8068286 GCA_026546835.1 Erythroxylum foetidum | reverse complement strand
AACATGGCTTGCCCCCTATTAACGAACAACGACATAAACTAAAGTAACTTTTGATACTTCAACAAATAACAAATAATATGATGTTTTCTTATTTGCTATCCATTATGTTATCTATTATTTGTACCTTCAAGATAAGGTCTGTGAAATTAAATCAAAGGCAGAGAAAAGGATTGATAGAATGAGATGGATTTTTAGATTAACCATGGATTGTGATAATACCTGCATTAGTGAACTTTGTATGGATAAAGCAACCTTTAGGATATTGTGTGATATGGTAAGAGATGTTGGGGGTTTAAAACCCACTAGGAACACCTCCATAGAAGAGGTTGTAGCAATGTTCATATACACCTTAACTCACCATAAAAAGTGTAGGACAATTAACCTACCTTTTATTCGTAATAAAGAAACCGTGAGTCATAATTTCATTAATTTTCTTATGCAATTATAAGATTGCATCATATTTTGTTCAAGAAGCTGGAGCCTATTACTCAAGATTATAAAGATGAGAGATGGAAATGTTTTTAAGTAATTGAACGTTATAATTAACTTATAACATTAATATCATAGCTTTTATGTTCTAAATAACCTTTTTTAATTTATACGGTTGCCTAGGAGCCTTTGATGGGACACTAATTAAAGTTACACCTCCTAGTGAAGATAAGCCCTTATATCGCACAAGAAAAAGATGTATTTCAAAAAATATTTTAGGTGTTTGTTGCCCAAACATGCAATTCATATATGTATTGCCTAGTTGGCAAGGCTCTGCACATAATAGTTGTGTGCTTCGAAATGCAATCTCAAGGCCTCATATTATACAAGTACTTTTAGGTAAATTTATGTTATAATATCCGATTTGGTTTCTTTTTGGGTTATATTGCTTAATCATAACTTATTGTTCAATTATGAAGGTTGTTATTACTTGGTTGACTTTGGATATTGCAATGCAAAAGGATTTCTTACTCTGTATTAAGGGCAACACTATCACCTCAAATAATTTGATGGCCATCAACCAAAGGCAATAGAGGAATACTTCAATATGAAACATTCCAAAGCAAGGAATGTTATTGAGAGATCTTTTGGATTGTTGAAAGGAAGATGGAAGATCCTTGCATGCCCTTTATTTTTCTTAATTTAAACCCAAGTCCACATTATAATGGCTTATTCCCTTTTACACAACTTGATTCGCAAGTTCATAAGCTTTGATCAATAAGAGCCAGGGGAAAGTAAGGAAGATGAGAGTGATAAAGATGATGAAATGGAATATATTACACAAGTTAGTCCAATCGATGAGTGGTTGACATTTATAAATAATATGGCAACCAACAGGTATAATATATGGACAACTAAATCCAATGACAATGTTGTGGATCAATAATTTAAGATATGTTTGTTTCATATGTTTATTAGATTGTTGAAATGTTTTGATTTTGATTAATGTACCTAAATGTTGGACATCCTTATTTGTTTAGTATTAACAATATATGACTGAGAGTTATTAGATTACTTTTGAAATGTACCTATGTGAATATCTTGTAAGGTTCCGATCATGCATCTCATACATAATATATATCAAATATATGTAGTGGAAAATAAAATGGAACCTAAAAAAAGATCTACTCATGCATATAGATATAGAAAACAAAAACATTAAATGTAAGATGTTTACATACCTTTTTGACGATCTCTTTCATTCTTTAATCTTCGCCACATTGGGTTGTCGTAAACCACAACGATCAACGTAGACCATCACTAATGAAATTCTACATGAAGATAGAAGGATGAAATCTCACTAGGAGATGGCTAGAATTCTTTCTTTCTTTCACTTGTGTCTTACACAAGATACACGAAAATGATGATTATTTTTTGCCCTCTTTGGCTCTCATAACCCCCATGATTAATGGAAAGTGATGGGAAGTTAATGTTTATGAATAACATGCATTAATGGAAATTATGGGAAGTTAATGACAATGAATAACATGCATTAATGGAAGTTTAGAAGTTAATGACCATGAATAGCATGCATTAATGGAAGTTTTGGGAAGTTAATGGCCAAATTGGCAGCTAACAATACTTGTTTATAATCCATTCCATGCAACGTTTTCTACCACAATCATATAGCGATACAATCCCAAAACACTCTCTCATATATTGAATCACCATTCAAGATCATTTTACTCATCCTTCGAATCTCCTATGTGTGTGACCCATTAGGTTTCCAGTTATGTTGGCCACTTGAATTAACACTTAATTCAACTAAGTTAAGAGTGGTATCTACCAATATGTCATGACCCCCAATTGACCGCAAAGTTAGTGGTTTGACTACAAACCCTTCCATATGCATTGTTCCCATGTAGTTCATCCTTTCACCATCTATACCCCATTTGGTTCAGAGTATGGTCAAAGTGTTAACTCCTATTAGACTGACTATGTGACATCTAGTTCAAGTGATATTAGATATTGTCTTGAGGATCTCATTATTCTATGCATCATTGAAGACTCTCTTCATGACACATATCTACTCTGGTCAGAAACTCCTGAGTAATGACCCCGACAAGAGGCCATGGTTGTCATCTCCTTCTATCAGGAGTGATGAATTCTTTATTAGCTACTCAATTACCTCTGAATACCTTAAGATGTACCCAATCATCACCCTATGAGTAACCCTAAAAAGGCACTGATAAATGAAGTCAAAGCACAAGATCAGTATTCGAGGTATCATTGACACTAGAATAGAATATCCATATGACTCTCTTATAGTAGGTCAATCCAATGTACTTACTACCTTTAGTAAGCATCCATATGTTAACTCTAAACAACTCATGTATTTAGCTTATAAGATCTACTGCTTGATCCAATTAATGAGTATAACATGCACTAGTCTATCTGAATTAATGATATCTCATCTCATTAATCTTATGACTAAGGAAAGTTTAGATAGTAACATAATTACACATGATAGGAATGTCATTATCATTATCTCATCATGATTTCCTCCATGCTATGTTTTGTATCAAGGACTTCATTAAATCAATTTAAAAGCGACATCAAATCCATAAATGTATGAACATTGAAATAATGAAAAATGCCTTTATTAATCATAAAATGATTTGTACAATAAGTGCTAAAGGTGATTGCCTTTAGAGCACTTCTCTAACACATCTCTATTTAATTGACTATGTGTAAGTGAGTTATTATATTACATCGTTGTCTTCAGTTTTTCAGCAAATTTATTTTTGTATATGTTATTTTCTTAATAACTCTTTCACGTCGTACTTTTATTAGGAATGGCTATGGTTGCCCCTGGGAGGGGATTATTGGAAGGATGATGAAATTGAAGCTTTGGTCGATGTTTTGCAAGAACTAGCTGGCAATCCATTATGGAAAGTCGATGGGGGATTTAAGAACAATTACATGGTTGAAGTGCATAAGATGTTGTTGAGCAACATTCCCAATTTTGGTAAAGATGTTGATCCTCACATTAACTCTAAGATTAAATGGTTAAGAAACAAGTATAATCCAATTTCTGAAATGTGTATGCAAAGTGGCTGTCTATGGGATGATGTTGAGTATACGATAAATGATGAGAAACAATGGTTTTGATGAATGGTGCTTGGTAAGAACATCTAACTCAAAAGTTGATTAAGCTCTTATTTTAGTAGTTTCTTTTCTCATAATTATAACATTTTCTTGTTATGAAGTTTTTAATCTTGTTTTTCTTGTAATTCTTTTTTACATAATCACAATAATGCAATTGGAATGTGGAACTTTAAATTCCCATATTTGCACAAACTGGACATAGTGTGGGGTAAAGATAGAGCCACGGGACTTAAAGCTAAGAATATAGCTAAAGCAAGTGCTAAGGCTAACTGCCCAAAAAATATGATAGTGTATTCTTCATCGAATAGTGTAGATGAATCCTTATGGTCTCTGATACATCTGATACATAAGGATCTCCAGTTATTCCTTCAAACACCCATGTAACAAAAAACTGAAAAAAAAAACTTTCTCCAAAAAAGGAAAGTTTTTACAAGAAAAAAAATCAACATTTCAAAAAAATATTGACGTAAGGATAAACAACTTCACTTTTAAGTTTGAGTCTATTTGCGAACAGATGGCATCACAATAAGTAACTATTGCGAATGCCTTGATTGCAAAGTCTAAATCTGATTCCCTAACTAATGAGAATATGCAAAAGCTCATCAATGAACTTCTTAATATTAGCATATCTCAAATGGATGTTGGTAGGCTGCTGTATTATTCTATAATGACCCTGCTAAAGTTCATATTTCTTCGTTTTGCCAAGTCATTTAAAAAGGCCGTTTGAGCTTGGATTCCTCTATCCATCTTCTAGTCCATGAATCATGCAAAAGATCATATTAATAATTTTGTAAGTATTATGAACTTATGATACAACTGACATTGCCTAACCAAGTTATTTGGTATTAATTGGGAATTTTGTAGTTGTGATGCAAACAAAGTTTGTAGTGTTAACCTAGTTATTTGCATTAATTAAAGGCTTTTGGTTAATGTGTTGGGTATAGCTATGATATTTTACATCATTTGCATCATTAGGGGGAATGTAAATCGTATTAAACAACGTTACTTGATTTTACTATAGTAATGGAATGATGGATATTAAAGTTATGTTGATGAATTGTACAATATTTTGGATGATTAAATTGTATTTTGAGGACATTATGTGATTGATGATATGTTGATACAAGAAAATATTAGAACATTTTTTTCTTCAAGAGTTATTAGAAAGGAAATACCGTAATATACTTGATTTTAAACATTGTCACTATAAATGGGGTGCATAAATTAAATATAGTAAATTAGAATTTTTTTAAAATTTGATGTAAAACAAAAATTTAACAAATTTTTATTTATCAACATTTTTAACAAACCAATCCAAGCAATGGTAATAGTAATCGTTCCTTCATCTTAACCAATCGTCATAATTATAATAATTATATCTATTCCTATTTCTTACTATATTCTTTTTCATTCCCATTACCATTGCCCCATGTGAACCAGATGCCCCTTAGTTTATCTTATATTTTTTTTAATTTTGTCAGAGTTGGTTTATTATCTTACTAAATTGTTCTTTTTTTAATGGTTTCTATATCTTGTTCCATAGAAGATAGAAGTTATAGTTGTTAACAACATGATAATATTTAAGTAAGAAATAACAAAATTGTGCCATATGTTTTAGGTCATTGTGCCCAATAATTTTATTGGCTTTTTTTATATATTTGTAAAAAATTTAAACATATGCCTTATATACTAGAATCAAAGGTATGAATTCCTTTCTATTGCAGTTGTTTTATGGCCTCCTTCAACTTCCATCCTTATACCCAATGCCCTTATTTAGAGAGGCCTTAAACCACAAGTGTGCCTACTCTTGCATAACTACAAAATATGGTTACTAAACTTTTGTATTTAGATGTCTTATTAAAGTTCCTTCTCTCTTTTTTTTAACCTTTACCAGCTATTCCACTTCAAGCCCTGTTATCATGTCTTCTTTCATCTCTAATAAGTTTGTTTCTTTTAGTTATATCTTTGCTCGTCTTTGCTTTGAGTATTTTCTCTTACGTCTGCCTTATCTACTCTTGCTACTTCTCTGAACCCTTCGCCCTAGTGAATCACACATCTTTTTTATGATAAATCTCACCCTTTTGATTTGACTCCATTCAAGGACATTTTGGCCCTTCTCTATCCTCACTACTCTTGCCTTTACTTTATACCATTTTAGGAATAATAGTCTAACAAAGGCTATTAAGGTATGAATTTAGGCAAACTTGGCAAGCATGTCCTCCCTCTAAACTTGACATATAATGAATTTCCCCCTCTGCCTATTAGCAATCAATCCCAACCTCCTTTGTCGACCAATGTGTGTGCTCCTCAACTGCCCCAAACTGCTAACCTAATTCAATGCAAAAGCTATTAGTAGTTAGTTAGGGACAACTCCAACTCTGCCTTGCATTACTTCCCTCATAAAGAACATAAAGATGGAAGGATAATTGTAGATTAAGAACTGGAGCTAGTTAAGGCTGGTGCTAGTAGTTGGATGGTAACACTTGTTAGCTCCTTCGTGGAAAAAAGGCCACCACTCTTGGTTATACTCAAGTGGGCAAACAATCACTAAAAATTAAAAGGACTATTAGACGTCTTGATTTTGGAGGATAACTCCATCCTCTTCAAATTCTCAATTCAATCCTAGGCTTTTAAAGTGTAAAAGGAAGGTTCATGACATGTCTCTTAACTTCCTTTATTCATTCAATGGTAACCATTTTTAATATAGAAAGGATTAAGCAATTGAATGTGTCACTTTGGGTGAACTTACATAATATGCCATTGGAATACTGGATGACGAAGGGCCTTAACATACTTGCAAGCTACCTAGGGAAGCCCCTTTATATGGATGACAATATGGAGAAAAGAAGGAGAATAAGATTCGTTAAGATTTGTGTAAGTGTGGACTTTAAGGAACTACCAAACTATATTTTGTTGATGAGGTTAGGGGATAAGAACTCTCTATTTGAGGATTTCATACTACTAACTTATCAAGGGAAACCTTCCCTTAAGCTACAAGGGAAGCAATGTAACACTACAGGAAAAACTTTCAATAAGGGAGACTACTTTGAGCTAATAGGGATTGAAGAAGAGGAGACAACAAATGAGGATAAGGGGAACTATGAGATAGATGGTAAAAGTTTCCAAACTATAAAAGACATGGCGACTCTGGTAAGAAATGCACCAAATGAACAGGTTAAGATAGAATATGGGGTGATGATTACAATGTTAACTAAGAGATGATAGAATTTGAGCAAATAAGAGAAGCAACCTTTAAGATACCAGTTGATAATGCTCAACTATTGTCCCAGGTAAATGAAGAAAGGGATGAGCCTAAAGAAGGGGAATTCTAAAGCTTCAAAAGGAGGAAATCATAAAGAGTTAGTAGGAGCAAGAGCTCTAAAGAAAATAAGTCATCAATATAAATACAATAGTTTGGAATGTGTATGGGTTAAGTTGCCTCATAAAACTAGAAGCTTTAAGGGATTTTTTTTTTGGAGAAATATGGAATTTGGTGAACTTTTGAAACTAAAATCAAGCTAGAGAATATGAAGAAGTTGGACAACTTAGGTGATTAATGGAAATTTTTTCTCCAATCATCATAATCACTATTATGGAAGAATAATCATAGGATACAACTTTATTTTGGCATAGATGGAAGTGCTGGAAGCATATGAACAAATTAGACGTACTCAAATACAATTTATACAGGAAAATGCTAAACCTTATGCCTCCTTTGTGTATGGTGCAAATTTTAATTTATAAAGAAAATTGCTTTTAGGAAAGCCTAGAAAGAATGTGGGGGCAATGCTTAGGACCTTGGATAATATGTGGAGATTTTAACTAAACTATGTAAAAAACTGAAATAGAAGGTCACTACTTAAGAAAATTCACTAATGAATTCTAGGATTATATGGAGAAAATGGGAGTTATAGATCTAAAGAGTGAAGGAAATAAATTTACTTTGAGCAATAAATAAGGAGGCCCATTGTTTCTAAGGAAAAAACTTGATAATACTTTTATTAACTAAGAATGGTTAATAGAATTACCTAAGAGTAATGTCACTTTCATGAATCCCCAATTTCAAACCGCTAAATAATTAAAATGTTTAAAATGTTTAAAAAGGTAAATAGAAATAGTACATTTAGATTTAAAAATTATGTTGCTTTTGATAGTGATGTTTAGGTTGCATTATCTAAAAGGTTTGAAGGAAACATAAGGTAAACTAAACAATACATTTGTATGTAAATCCTAAAGACCATTAATTAGGAATTGGAGAAACTTAGTGTTGGAAAAGCCTCTAGCACCATAATGGGAGTTACAGTTGTTAAAGAGAAGTTTTATTGCATCTAACTAAGTTTATTTGATCCATCTACCAATAAATTACTTAAGGAGGAGAAATAAGAACTAGAAAAGTAATTGTACTCTCTCTTTAAGACAAAAGGAAAAAGAAAATTGACTGAAGGAGGGGGACATGTGTATTAAAATTTTCTTTAATCCTATAGTGACCAAAAGGAATTTCAATGGAGTCTACTCTACATTACCTAATAACAGATTGATTTCAAAACAATATGAGCTTATAAAAGAGGTTATAAACTTATGCAAACTTTTCTTAGTCTCAACCTTAACCTCAAACTCTACATTGCAAATTTTTAAGTTATTTATGAAGTGCAGAATTACTGATATGGATGTTAAGGGTCTTATAAAACCAATGGAAGCAACTAAGATTAAGGAAATTATGTTTAAAATGAATGAACAAAAGGCCGTAGGGTGAGATGGACTTAATGGATACTTCTATCAAAAGGATTGGCCTTAGATTGATAAAATGTTAATAGAGGTAGCGTATGAATTTTTTTGCTAATAGTGTATTGCTTAAGGAGATAAATAAGACCTTTCTCTTGTTAGCTCCTATGACATTGAATCCCTCTAATTATGAAGATTTTAGGCCAATAGCTTGCTTAAACTTTCAATATAAATTGACTTCTTTAGTATTGGCTAATAGGTTAAAATCTACCCTCAACTCAATCTTAAGGCTATGTTTGGTTAGGAGTTTATTAATGGAATGGAATATTATTCAACCGTTAACCTGATGGTTTATAATAGACTGGAATAGAATGGGATGGGAAAAGAGGGTTTCATATTACATCCCATTCCATCCAAAGCAGTAAAAATGAGAAACCTCCAATTTGGAGGAGTTTTGGATTGAATGTAAATGATAAACAATTTTTCATTATATTACATTATAAATCCTCTTCCAAACAGAATTGCACTATATTACATTATGAACCCTTCCATCCCTCCTAAACAATAATTTTCTAAAATTACATCTATTGACATTCCATTCCATTCTATTAAAAACCTTACGTCCAACCAAATATAGCCTAAGTGATAACCAAAGAGCTTTTTTGCAAGGAAGAAACATTGGTAATAATGTCATTACATAGGACAGACTAAAACGTTACTTTTGTTTTTTTATAAAGAAGAATAATTGACTTTGACAAGTTCACTAAAAAAATCCTTTTGTAACAAATCATTTATTATAATAAATAAACAAGCTTAACATAAAGGTAGAAAAAGAAATCGTAGTAAGGAAGAAATCCATATAAACTAATCAATTAAGGTAGTCTTTAACAAGGAATTTTGTAGTATAATTTGGGAATCTATGCAAAATTTTCTAAAAAAACTTGGATTACTTGAGGTGTTTAGAAAATTAGATCAAAGATTGCATAAGTTCGTCTTTTGTCAATGTGTTAATTAATAGGTCCCAACAAAGATCTTTAAAGGAGTAAGAGAATTGCGTAAGTAGATCTCATATCCCCATACCTCTTCATATTGTGCATGAAGGCCTTGACTTAATTATTAAAGAACAATGTCTATAAGGAACCTGAGTTATATTCCACTCAAAATGAAAAAAAAGTCTCCCTGATCAATTTGTGTTTTATTGATGATCTTTTACTTTTAAGAAAGGATCACCACAAATCTTTATTAATATTAGTTGAAACCTCAAATGAGTTTAAACACTTATTTGGATTGTATATAACTATGTCATTTGTATTCTCTCGAAGGGCTAATCAATTAGTGGGCCTAATAGGTATAAAAAGCAAGCATCCCTCTATACTATATTTGAGGTTACCTCTCTCAACTAGAAGGCTACAATTTGTATTCCATTAGTTGAAAAATTTTAAAGGAGACTAAAAACTTGTAGAAATAAGTCTCTTTTATTTAGAGATAAGTTATAGCTAATCAAAGTTATTGCAAATGCAATGCATAGTTATTGGTCATCTCATATATTCTTATATAAGGGACTTATCAAGAAAATTGAAATAATTATGAAGAAATTCTTTTGAGAAAAACATAATGGAAATTAAAGTAATGTAAAAATGAAATGGGAAGAGGTGTGTAAGCCTTTTAATGAGGAGGTTTAAGAGTTATAACCATTAAAACTAGCAATAAAACACTATTGGGGAAGAAGTTGGAGGCTACTAGAAGGAAAGGAGACAATATGGTTAAAATGGATGTGTGGTACCGATATTCTTAAAGTGAAATGTTTATAGGTTATTGCTAGCAAAACAACTTATTCTTGGTTTATTACAGAGGGATTCTTTCAAACTGAAAGGATATAATGGAGATATTTATGGATGATTTTTCTATTTTCGATAATTTTTTAGTTTATTCCTCCATAATTTAGTAAGATTGTTAGAGAGATGTGAGAAAACAAATCTGGTGCTAAATTAGAAAAACTGTCCTTTTATGGTATCAGAGAGCATAGTTTTAGGGCATTAAATTTCTCGTAGTGGTATTGAGGTAGATAAAGTAAAATTTGAAGTCATAGAGATATTACAATCCCTTTCATTAGTTAAAGTTATAAGAAGTTTTTTAGGTAGAATATTTATCAAGGATTTTTCTAAAATTTCTAGGCCTTTAACTAAGTTACTAGAGAAAGATATGTAGTTTACATTGACTCAAGAATGTTTAGATGTTTTTAACATTATTAAGGAAAAGTTGACTAATGCCTCGATTATGTATGCATCGTATTGAAATTTATTATTTAAGCTAATCTATGATGCAAATGATTTTGTGGTACAATACTTAGATAGTAAAAGGACAAACACTTTCAATGAATTTACTATTATTAGGAGAATTATAATACGATTAAGAAAGAAATGCTAATAGTGGCTTTTATATTGATAAATTTAGATCTTATTTGGGTTTTTCTAATGTTGTTTATACTAACCATTCTGCATTTAGATACTTGCTAAGTAAACAAGATGCTAAGCCTAGATTAGTTAGAATGATTTTGTTACTGCAAGAATTTGATTTAGAGATTAAGGAAAAGAAAGGAGTTGAAGACTTAAAAGCATACCATTTTTCTCGCCTTGAAAACCCAAATTTAGAGGTGCTGAATAAAGAAGGCATTGAATATTTATTCCTAGAAGAGTGCCTTTATAATTTAAAGGAGGTAAGTGAGGTCAAAAATCGTTACTTTGTAGATTTTGCAAATTATCTAGTTGCTAAGATATTACCAAAAGTTCTTTTTCATTAACAAAATAAGAAATTTTTTACTGATTTAAATGACTATTTTTGAAACGATCTTTATTTATTTTGTATATGTGCAGCCCAAATAGTAACAAGATGTGTACCTCACTCTGAGGGGTAGAAGACCTTACAACGTTGCCATACTGGACCTACCGAAGGGCACCATAGTGAGAATAGGACGACCCAAAAGATCCTTGAGCAATGTTGCAAATACCGTACCGGTCCTTGTATCGAATTGGGTTTTGATACGGTATTGTACTGATACTAATCAATATCGGGTACTGTTTCAGAAAATTTTTTAAATTTATGAAATAGTCCCAAAAAAATTTTAAAATTGTAAAATAGTTCATTGTCATGTTATAAAATTGTACTGTATACTTTATAAGTTTACATCACCCCTGTCTTCAAAAATCATAATAATAAATAAATAATCACAATTAATATGAAATAACAATAATTTTCAAATATTTCACATATAAAAAATGACTATAATTAATATGAAAAAAAGACAATTATCATATAAATATAAAATTAAGAACAATACAAAGTATTTAAAATATTACAATTTTATCATATAATAAGTAATAATTACATCAAAACATCCAATAAAAAGAACAATAAATATCCTTAACTCTTAAACTATTATAATTTATAACAAGAGTTCATGATGAGGTAACTATACATTAAATATAAGTAAATTAAAAGAAGAGAAAAATAAAAAGCTGGAATGAAATTTAATTGTCTACGGGAGGATAGAAGATATCACTGCACTGATTCTAGTTATCATTTAGTACAAAATTCTCATTATTGAGAGGAGTTTCATCATCATTATCATCTAAATACAATGCACTGAATGATATATCAATGCTTTCCATTCCAAGATTAGATTCCAAGTCATTGACATCTACCAAATTCGATTCTTCAGAAACCTAATCTGCTAAAAATCAATATTATCATTAGAAACTAGATCAATTGAACTATTTGTGATATTAAGATTCCTAGTAAACAATAAAATTTAATTATTAGACAATTATTAAAAATATATCAAAATTAGTAATGATAATAATGATAATAACATACCTTTCTCAAAGCTTTAAATTGTAACGATTAAAAACCAAGTCATTCAACATCTTATTCTCCAATCTATTCCTTTTCTTAGAGTGGATAAATTCAAATGTGCTTCCATTTCGTTCACAATATATTGCACTCACACATTGACTTAAAATCTGAACTGAAAACTTTTTCAATTCTGAAACATCGTTTTCGAATTGATCCCACCATGAAATTGTAAGTTGTAAGATAACAAAAGTTGCGTTATAAACTAAATTAAGTGATAATTAATTTTCAATAAATAAGAAAAAGGAAACAATTAATACTTGGAGAAAGTTTTCCTTTTTGTCGAATAGCAATCGGTATTCCAAAATCCCCATAAGATAATTGATAAAGCTCTATTTGTGAGCTTAAGAGATTTTGCATCGTGTCAATTCCAACAATTGTTGTAATAGTTAAAAGAATTTCTTTATTAACTTCAGCTTGCTTAGTAAAATCTTGACTAAAATAGACACTAGGATTCAAAAATGCCCAGCAGTAAATAATGGAGAAGAAAATTGTCTTTCCCTTCTCTCATTAATGATTGCAAGATACGATGTGTATAAAGAAAACCTATGTTTCATATTAGCCTTGATTGCCTCCGTCACTCTCTCCATTGCATCAAAAAATAACCTATTGGATTTTCTTCACTATCAGCCAATCAAAGCACCTCACTAAAGACTCACAAAATTGGATAATAAATTGGCATTGAGACCAAAATTATTCTACAAACCTCCACTCCAGCATTAGACCTAGTATGCTGAGATGCAATCTACTTATTACTTGTAAAAATTTGTCTTAATTCTTTCTTCATCATAACAAAAGACTAAAGTGATAAGAATTTGTTGCAAATCTTGTTACAGTAGGACGACACTGTTGGACCCCAATTTTTGAGTAAAAATAAGAAATATTCAAAAGTTGACGAGTTGATTGAAATTAAGTTGAAAATCAAGAAATAAAGAGAGAAAGTGTGAGAAGATGAAAAATTGTGAAAAGTTTG
>JANZLF010000006.1:8043025-8054985 GCA_026546835.1 Erythroxylum foetidum | reverse complement strand
TTCCCTTGTTTATGGGTGTGTTTGAATCATAGTTAAAATGATTGTGTATGTATGAGAATGTATGTGTGTTGTATGATATCGCATAGATGTTGGGGACGGGTCTAAAAGTTGGGGCGCTCGCCGTGGTGAGCAATCCGATGCCGCGGCGAGGCCTACTCTTTCCCGCTGTTGTTTCTTGATATTTGGCACGCTTTCGATTCTTCCTTCGCGCGCCCTACCCGACGCCCCCGAGGGGCCACCTCGGGATACGAAATCGGGACCCGGGCCCAACACTACTTCATTCATAACTTCATCAAATATCTCAAACAAGGTCTCAGTATTCCTAATAAGGCCAGATACATCAATAGATTTCTAAAATATTGACCCATTTGTAGAATAAACTAAAAAATTAATAATAGTTCTTGTCTCCTATTTGTCCAACCATCACTCATAATTGAACATCGATAAGTAGCCTAATTCACTCTTCTTTCTACCAAATAAATTCTAATTTTATAAACAAAACAACTCAAAGTTTACCTCTTAAGTCATCAATCGAAAGATCTTTGTATCCCTAACCATAAGAGGCTATTGTATCCACCATAGGTTGATAAAAATAAAACTAAGAAGTATTGAATGATGGAGTTGTATCATACCACCATCAAGCTATTGCCATATCAACACTGTCAGTTGTATCTCTTGATTGCATTGCACTTCAAATTGAAGGTTGGGCTTCAGGAGTTGTTCGTAGTGTAAAAAAACTAGTCACTTACCTTCTTCTCTTCCCCACATCAAGTCTAGGCGCTTCTTCTTGGGCCTGGGATGGAACACTACCATTACCACTACCACCTTCAACATTTCCATAATTACCCCAAAAACTAGCAAATGAACTTCCACTACCAATTACAAAATTTAACCTTTCCCTTCTATCTTTCTCATGTTGATATTTTTCAAGCAATATTCTCATTTGCCACTTCACATCATGGCTTACTTTTTTACAAGGTTCCACATCTCCTTTAACCTCATCTAAATGTTTCTTTAATTAGGTGATTCCTCCATCTTTCAAATACTTATTACAAAACAAGCAAATAATATGGTTCCTCATACTGGGAACCAATGCAACATGAGCTCAAGTTAGATCATTGTATTTTCCTAAAGTGGCTTGATCAAGAGTACTTAAACTTCCTTCCATTTATTTGTAAAAATAAATGAATGCATATATCAAAATAAATAGCACATCATTTCATTAAACAATATGCAAGTCCATCTTATATAATATACCTCATTTTATATGATTACATCATACACAATTAAATTTCATCGAACACAATTCACTATAAGTCAAAAACAAACAATTCAATTATTCAAAAAATATAATTACATAAAACATACATAAACAATTTCCATTTCCAATAATCACAAACCATACATAAACAATTTCTATTTTCAACAATTTTGAACAATTTCTATTTAAAACGATTTCAATCAATTTCAATTCAAAGTTTCAAACATGAGGATCAAGTTGAAGGGTATGATTTACATAATCACCAAATAATGAATGATGTATCTTATACAATTGTTCATACACATCTATTCATAATATAAGGATCAAGTTGAAGGATATATTCATAATATGATGACCAAGTTGAGGATATAACTTCTTTAGAAATGTTTTTTTTCTTATTTAAAGCTTTGAATCTTCTTTTCATTTCTAACAAACCATAATATTATATACATCATTCTATATTTGGTTCTTAAATATATAAGTTGCTTCTACGATTTTTAATGGGCATTAATAAGTCTTTGTATAAGTGGTTGAAGTTTGGCCTACAACATGTTCATAATTTGGAAAAAAAAAGTTCCTTTTGGATATATATGCATCACTACTTTCACACATTATCTATTATAAATTTTTATGATAGCCCATACATATATATTACCAAATAATTTAACATATTTTATATTCAATTAATTATTTACCCAAAGCCAATACCTAGATACCATTAACTACAACTAACTTATTATTAATTTACAATAGCATAATTTTATAATCCATTAATTATTTACCTAAAGCCAATACCTAAATACTGAAAATGAAATACCATTTCACAAATTTCAAGAATGTGTCAATTAATTATTTAATTCTTGCATTCTTAGTTTTAATTTAAGTTGTTTTAAACTTTCAGTTCACATCATCATAAATTCACATGTCATGCATTTCAGTCATCAAAAACTTAACATAAATCTCACATAAACCAAACCACAATTAATGGACCAAACCAAAAATAAACCAAAACAAAATTGTGCATCACTTCATTCAACTCTAATGTCCAATCCAATGTCTAACCCAGCGCAAATCATAAATCTAATTGAAAATTTAATTCCAACTTTTAACTTCTAAGTTCCAATCGATTCACAATCAAAAGAGCAATAAAGTAGGAAAAAATCAATTGAAAAGTCAAAAAAAAACCCAAAAAAATTTCACAACTTAGGGATTTTAGGTTGGGTCGGGTTTAGATTTGGTATTATTCCAGATTTGCAACTACAGATGCGTGGAGGAGAGTAGTTGATGACACTATAACAGTGGCATGGAGGAGGCTCAATAGTGGCATAATGGTCCTCATGGAGGAAGGCTAAAGATGGTGGCATGTTTGCACGGAGGAGTTGAGGAGGACTGAAAATGGTGTGATGCTGGCATGGATTAGGGAGGAAGATGATAGTCACTGGAGAAGGAGCAGCACCGTTAAAGAAGAAGAGAAGAATGAGAAAGAGAGAATGGAGGTGAGTGAGAGTCTATGAGAGAGAATGTGAAAAAAATCAAAAGGTAATCAACAGATGAGTGTCGAGTGTGTGGAGGGAGGGTGGGTTTAGGTTAAAAAAATTTCATATTTGCAAAACAATCCCTAATTTTTTTAAAACTTATAGTATCAGTCGGTATGCGACCAGTATTTTGAATGTCGGGTGGTACCAAACAAAAAATGCCGGTATCAACTAGTACTTAAGGTCGGTACCAAAAACCTTAATATTGTTCTATTTTTTGGTCGGTATGGTACATTTCGACTAGTATGGAATGGTATTCATACCGTTGTCCTTGAGTCAAATTTTTTTTGGCCTTTAATTTTTAAGGACCACCAAAGGTTGCCTAACTTTATGTAATAAAAGTCAACGATTAGGTAATATTTTTCTTTGAGATGAGAAGCCTCAAAATATCATTCTTGTTTATAAACTGTTTGATATTTAGGGCATTGATTTCATGGGTCCGCTCCCAACTTCGTTTGGCAATAGATACATCCTAGTAGGTTTTGACTATGTATCTAAATAGGTGGAAGCACAAGCTTTACCCATAAACGATGCTTTACCCAAAACAATGCTTTACCTATAAACGATGCTAGGGCTGTCATAAAATTTTTGAAAAACTTTTTTTTTGTTTCATAAAACAATTTTTAGTGTAGGAGTACGCACTTTTGTAATGTACAATTTGAAAAGGTTTTAAAAAAGTATGGACTCACTCATAAGATTACCACCCCGTATCACACTCAAACTAGTATCCAAGTTGAGATAATTAATAAGGATTTAAAACAAATTTTGGAGACTGTAAAGCACTAGAGAAAAGACTAGTCAACCATGTTAAATGATGCTCTATGTTCATATAGAACGACATATAAAGCACCAATTGACACTACACCTAATAGGATGGTCTATAGAAAAGCATATCATTTACCTATTGAATTAGAACATAAGGCATATTAGGCTATGAGACTCATGAATTTTGATCTTCATCATGTAGGCAAGAAGTAAATTTTCTAAATTAGTGAATTTGAAGAATGGTGATTGGTAGCTTATAAAAGTTCCAAAATTTACAACGAAAGAGCCAAGAATTATCATAACCAGATGATCAAGTAGTCACGACAATTTAAGGAGGGAGATCAAGTTCTTCGATACAATTCCCGCCTAATATTATTTCCTGGTAAGCCTAAATCAAGATGGTTTAGACTCTTTATTATGGAAAAAGTATTTCCATATGGGGCAATCGAGGTAAGTCATCCATATAAAGGTAATTTTAAGTTAATGGCCATTGTTTGAAGTTATATTTTAAAGGTGAACTTAATAATAGCACAAAAAGTCACCTTAAGCTTGAAAGCTATATCAAGCTAACAACATTAAACAAGCTCTAATTGGGAGGCAACCCAAAACTTAGGATAGGTTTCATTTTTATTTCAAATTGATCCCTTTTTTGTGTTAGCAACAGACTTTATTTTATGTATTTTTTTATTTCCATATCCTTTAGTCACTTTCGTTATTTTTATTTTTATTTTCTTTTATCTTTGTATCCCTTTTTGTTTATATTTTGAAAGGATGATTGTATCTAATATCACATGGGCCATTCATTAAATTAAGAACTCTTACTTCTAATTACTCGGGGTAGTACAAATTTTTAACCCTTTTTTACTTTTTTATTTTGATGTACTTATATTGTGTACATTGGAGATAATATACAATTGTAAGTGTGGGAAAAAATCTTAAGCTTATTATAATTTTTGTTATTAAATCTTATTAACCGATATCATGGATTAGTTAAAATCTTTCCAAAATACTTTAGATCATTATATTATTGAATTGAATTAGTATGCAAAAGGATGAAAGTTAGAATAAACTTACTTTTTCAAGTCATGTTGTTAGTAGTAAATGAGATAATTAATTTGAATGAAAATTGCATATTATTTTTATATATAAGAACTTGTTGTGAGTTCTTATGCTTAAAAGAAAATATGCCATTTTTAAATCTCTTTTATTCTTTCATGTGTGTTATCATGCATAATTCGATAATTCTAGAACTTGCTTTTATTATTCACATCAAGCCCATAAATTAGAAGCATTGAAATGATAAAGGCATTTAGACTCAACCTTTTGTTTAGCCTATTTTCTTAATAATTATCCCACCATATTTTATCCTTTAGGGGTAGCCAATTTTGATACTTCAACCTTTTTCATTGGCTATAACCTCATTATTAGCCCTTACCTTATCTTTCTTAAATCCTTAAGGTTATTTATGTTTACTTGATTGCTTGAAACTTGAAATTTGAAAAGATCCATTTGTTCTTTAATTATTGTTATATAATGCTTATTAAAAAAAATGTGTTACGAGTAATAAACAAAAAATAATGTTAAAGTTATAGTACCAATGGACTTAAAATGTGAGGGACCTATATTGTTAAAAACTAAGTTTCTTGTAATTTTTTTTCTATAAGTCTCCTTCAATTTTATCACCCTTTTTATTATCTTTATCATAACTTATCTAAGCCTTATTAAAACCTTAGATCAAGACCTTTTGACTTGTTTCTAATTTACTTATAATTGGTGGAGATATAATGTTATTGCAAGCTTATGGTTAAGAATTCTTCTATGTGTTGATTTAAGAGTTCTCATATTTTTCATCCTAAATACTTTAAGTGCATTGAGTGAATCCTTGGTGAGAATGTGAAATTTATGCCTTTAACTTCAAAAAGATCATCAATGTGATTATTATTGATATTGACTTATGAAGGCTCATTCTAAGATAAATCGAATCTAATTGCATGCTAGTTACTAATACAATATGATGATTTAGAGTATGAAAGGACAAGTTAAGGTTAATAAGGGATGTATGTTTGTAAGATTAATGGTGTAGATTAAGATTTGCTTAAGGAGAAACAAAAACCTATGTGTGGGAATGTTTGATAAATAATTATTTGATTATGTTTATATACCCATATTTAATTTATTAGCTTGTTATTTAATAATTTTATCATATTTGTTGTACTTAATTCACTTTAAGTGTGGTTGTTGGTGATAATTTTCTTCTCTGACCAAAAGGAGAAGAATTCGATTGAGATTTGAAGCAACCTAAAGATACACGGTTGTGTACAGTGATTGCATAAGTCACTATAAATATGTGAAAATTCATAAATATTGTTTATGGCTATGTACGTTACCTATATAAGTCTTTTTGTCCATGTAAAATTGCGAATTTAGGTGTTTTTAAAGATAGACGGTCACCTACACGACTGTATAAGCGATCATATACTAGTTTTATATAAAAGGACGTCATCGAAGGCAAATTAGAAGGACGCAAGTTTTAGAGCATTTTTTAGTCTTAAGAAACACAAAGAAGAGGTAGTTTTAAATAGAAGATGAGGCAAGAACAAGTATTATGTCACCAGATTTGATAAATAGCATCATTAAATCTATATTGTAAAAAGATTCATTACATACAAAAGGGAGATTTAAAATATGATTTCTTTTATTTCTATTTGTTCTTCTGAATATTTGTTATTGTTTTTATTTTCTATGTGTAGGAACTATCTTTATTAGTTTCTAGGTGTAATGAACTCTAATTTGTGATGATAATATGATTTAGTCTTTTAGTCAATGCAATTTTATTGATTGATTTATTGTGATTCAATTATTTCTTATATTATTGAACTAATATATTTCGAATATTAGTCCATTATCTGATTTCATATGATTAAGATTGAGAATATTTTTCTGTGAATAGATATACCATAATTGAAAGGAGTAGCATGCAAAACTAGAAATAGGTCAACATAAATTCTCTAGATTATGGTCAAATTTAATAGAAAAATTCACAAATCAATAATGCAATTCTACCGGTTTTAACTAGAAATCAACTACGGGTTAGTTGTAAATAGTCTTGAGAAAGATATTAATATAAGATAAGAATTTTTGCGGTCCAATAATCAATAGTTTAATTGCATAATAAAGGGTAAGTATATAAGAATTTTTAAGAGGATTCATCACATGGGTACTATTTACTTAATATTGACTTTTCATGGTATTTTTCCTTTGTCGAGTTCATTATTGTGTCAATCTTAGTTTTGTTTGTTTATTTTAATTTTTAATTAAATTTATAATCTGATTTAACAGTTAGATAATAGGAAAATGGTTAATACTAGTACTTACAATCCTCGTGGATTTGACTCATATTTGCTAGTAGTAGCTACAACTACACCATGCACTTGCAGTTAAAACTAATAATTTTTATAAGCATAGAAATCATAAATCAAGGCTCCTTCCTATGCCAAGCTCGACCTAGTGTATGATATTGGTATGGAGAAAAGAAACATTTTTCAAACTAATATTCCCAGTGAAAAGTAAATATTATGGAGCTCAAAGAGGATGATGATTTCATTATTTGTGGACTTAATGGTGATGATAAAGAGCATGAAAGCCAGAAGGAAGAAATGATGAGCATGAGAATTATGTAATTCATAAGTTATTATTGGCACTAAAACAAGAAGATAAAACCAACATCAACTATTTCAAATTCATTGCTCCATTATACATCATTTGTTTGATGTGATTATTGACCTTGGAAGCTACGAGAAAATCATTAGCAAAAATGTAATGAATTAGCTAAGGTTGCAGATGAGAAGCACATGAATCCTTATGTGAATTAACTTGACATAAAAGTTTCAAATGACTGGGCACTGTAAGGTACCATTTTCTATCCGTCAATATCAAAATGAGATTTATTTTAATGTTGTGGATATGGATGTTTGTCACTTATTATTGGGAAGGTCTTGACATATTGATGTTACAGTATGATGGATGAGAGAATGTGTACAACTTGGAGAAAGGTGAATAGAATATGTGCTTCACTCGCTACAGAATAATTCTTAGCCTAAAACCTCTAAATTAGAGGTGCGGGCTTTCATTACTATCACTAAATTAGAACTTAAAATATTAATGGTGGACTTTCCCTCTAATGTGTCCTTGTATCTTGATTTGCTAGAGTACTCAAGGACAAATTTTTTTCAAATAGAGAGGATTGACACGAAATATCTATTAAAATATGTTTCTTATTTCTATAAGTTTCCCATTTGAGTTGGTTTCCTATTTATATAAGTTTTCCACTTGTTTTGTTTTCTATTTTATAAGTTTTCGACTTATTTTTAGCTTCCTAATTTTTTGAGTTTCTTACTTGCTCTTAGTTTCTTATCTTTCTTTGAACTAAGATTGCTTTATCAAACTTATAAATAGGCCTCTTAAATCTTGTATAAGATATTCAACCCATTATACTCTTATATTTAGTTAACTTTAAGCTTTCTCCATGAATAGATTCTAAAATTTCTTTAAATTACGTGTGTTGTTTAATTTTTTTCGTTTCTCGCTATGCCATTTCAATATCGCAAATCTTAACTTTGTTGCTGGATACCTTTATGTATTGTCAACTTAGACAGAGAATAGATATTAGTACTTTTAAATTTTCCACATAATCTTAAATTATCTCTTATATTTCCATTCTTAATGTTGACAAACAAACATAAATAAACATTTAATATGATGAATATATTTAATTTTGAGTTTGAATTAACAATTGCATCTTCAATTCTGACCATATGGCCCTGTGATAATTCGAATTATTTGTAGATGATCTTGGGATAATTTGGATTTAATTTGACTTATTTCATTCTGAATTTGAAGTGCTATGCAGTTACTCCTCTTATATTCAAATTGTGTTGCTTGATAGGTACAAATGTTAGATTATGGGTTAAAAGGCATAACTTTCCTTATGGATGCCGGATCAAAGCCAATCAAGGATGATATCAAAGAGAATTCCGAGCTCTACAACTTCTGAGAAGACTCCGAGAAGAAATTTTGTCAAGTGGAAGGTCAAAGGCGCAGAATTGTGGGATGGGGGCAAGTCCGTGTAATAGACATCACCTGGCAGAAGGAACCTCCAGACCCGAGAATGTCCGTTTAATGGAAATTCATATTTGTTTAACAGACATCACCTAGCAACACACCATTCCAGACCCGAAAAGGTCCGTTAAATGGACATGCATATTCATTTAACAGACATTGATTGCCAGCACAACCTATTTTCCCCTGTTTAGGAAAATTAGGTTTTTTGGGATGAGAGGACTATAAATAATCACTGTTTAGACCTAAAAAGGGGGGCTAGACACTAAAAACGAGGTTATTACATTTGAGGAGGCACAAAATAAGAGGAAGAGAGAATTTTTGGGATTTCCCTAAGGATTGGGAGTTACATTCTCTGGAGTTTCTGCTACTTTCTCTTTCTATTATTTCTTAAATGTTAAGCATCCTTATGTGTATGATTTTTGTTGCAATGTTTTGGAACTAAACCTCACTTAGGGTGAGGGATGTAGCCCATTTGGGAAATGATTTGTATGATATGGATTGTTGAATGTCGAATGAAAATTTATAGGTTATGTTTGTCTTCCTTGAATTTCACTATTGTTTCTATGTTTGATCTCCATAGATGCAACCTTAGGAATCATATGATGTACTGAAGAGTGAAATATGGTTCATGCTATAGGAAGACGAACACCTTAGACTTAGAGGTAGAGATATCCTAAGCTAGGGTGAGAACTTGCGGTTGCTTGTTTTTCATGGATTTGGGTAGTAAGTTCACACATTGAGAAATGGTGTTCTTCTAGCTGGGTACTCTTGTATGCTTTGAAAAGAGATATAGGTAAGGTTGTGCAACTGTTTTCATAGCCTAACATTCAATCAATTTCATATTGTATGAATCAATCTTTTGAATTGGTGAACCCCAATCCCTAATTCTAAACCTTTGACTCACCCCTTTTTCTATTTTCTTGTTTAGTACTTACAATTTACTGCTCACTAAACTCCAATCACATTTTAGAATTTTCTATCGATAACATGCAAATAATTAGAATTAATTTGGTAGTGAATGAATTGGTTCTCTAGGGAGACGACTTTGGAATATTCAGTGTGTGGATACTAGAACGACTCTATGCACTTGCAGAAATTAACCCGATCAAGTTTTTGGTGCCATTGTCGGGGACCTTTTTGTTACTGCTTTCATTAAGTCTAGTTATTCTTGTTATCTATTTATTTATTATATGAGTTTTCTTCCATTATTGAATTGTGAACCTTCAAACTTGTTTGATTTCAGGAGTTATATGCACTTAAGGCATTCACGAAGCTCAAAACAACGAACCACTTGTTGATTTCAATCCTGGAATTGAACAAACTTGTAGAGGAACAACGCTTAAAGGAGGAGAGAAATGGCCAACAATGAAACAATGAACCACTTTAATGGGATACCCAGTGAAGATGCGTTAGCCTTTATGAGAGATTTCTATGCTACATTTCAAAATGGACATTTTGTATTAATTTTTAATACATAATTTGCTAAACTCTTGTCCGTTTAATATTTATATTACACTAATTAAGAGTTATTTGTTGTAATTTCAGGCGCACATTTAAAGAACAAAAAGGAACAAAAGTAAACGTTTTTTAGTGGCAAAAAATGCTAACATTCTGGCCAAAAGAAAATTGAGAAATGTGCATTAAAAAATGACATCAGCTGATATGGAGACAAAAGAAGATGGCTGCGGCAAGAGAGTTGAATTGGAAGTTAGGCATGGATAGAAGAACAAGAAGACAAGAGCTGTGCGTAAAAGATGAAAAAAAAATCTCCTAAAATCACGTAGAAGGCTGGCAACAAAAGGAGAAAAAAAAAGTAAAGAGGAGGTGGCTAGAAAACAACAAAATAGCTGGTACCAAATTCACATTGAAGTATGGAGAAAGGAAGTTGAAGTTGGCAGCTAACTTCCACAAAAATCACGCCACTCTTCCACACACAAGAGACAATGCAGCTATCCAAGAGAGACGCGTTAATAGCTGGATATGAAAAAGAAAATAAGAGGCGGAAGCACACTAGCATATCTTTCCTCTAAAAGTAGCCACCATACTTGATTGACGCAAGAAGAAGAAACTCTCAAGGCTACTTTCATAAAACACACGTTAGCAAGAAAAATGGGATCCATCCCCTCACACTTGAACAACCCTCCATCAACACATGCAGCTCCACCCTTCACTTGAAAAAAGGCAACACACCCATCCAAAAAAGGGGGCTGGATTCACGCACAAACACATGCCCGAAATTCACTCCACTTACTTACAAAACCAGTAGCCTTCATTCAGCATTAAAAAAGGCAGCCCTGACAAAAAAAATCTGAAGCAGTCTATAACCATAAAGAAAACGACACACAAGGAGAAGCTGGAGAATTAAGGGAGATAAAAGAAGGAAGAAAGATGGAGTTTTGAAAAGATTTTCTACTCCATACACATATGAAAGGAAGACACGTTGAACTAGTGAGTGGAGGAAGAACAAGCACGTTACACCAAGGGGAGACACTCTACTGACACACGTTTCAGCTGGTGGTTTGAGGAGAAATGGAACAGCTACGTTGAAAGTTTTGGAGACCTTGGTGGTTGGACAATCACTCACGCTATAACTCACCACTCAACATACACTTTCCATAAAAACGTTGGAAGCTAGTGGATAGCAACGAAGCATTTGGTGGCAAAGCAATAAAGGAAGCTGCTTGTGAAGAAAATATTGAAGCATGAGCTGATGGAGACACACGTTATAGCAGCTGTGGTAAGAGGAGCAGAACGACACAGCTGGTTGGCGTGAAAGTTGAAGACAACTGGTGCATAGAGGACGTGAGCAGCTGCTGAAGCTAGTGAAGGGAGATACCAAACACGTTAGTGGGAAACCAAAAACATTAGCGGGGAGAGATCAGAAGGCTTTGGCCAAGTTGTACCAAACTTATTGACGCGACAGAAATACCGCTGCGGAAAAAGGGGTGTTTTAATTTGTTTTCTTAATTTATTTTTTTATTCCGTATTTATTTTAATTGTGTGATTTAATCAATGCAACCATATATTATGACCATAATTTATGTTTCATTGATAAATATGTGTGAGTAAGTTTTTCTTTTTGGTTAAGGTTAAGATTGATATTGGATTAGGATAATTTTGTGGTATTGATTTGTGCTTGATTGAATGCATATTTAGTCTTAATTTAGCTTGATCACCTAGATTAAAGACCTTAGATGATTAAATGCCACAACCAATGGGATTTAATTTGTCGAAAAATTAATCAAGCGACATACTTGAGACTAAAGTGTAGACCAACC
>JANZLF010000006.1:7905873-7937611 GCA_026546835.1 Erythroxylum foetidum | reverse complement strand
GATACCCTATTCTACTACCCCCTCCCATATATAGTATCTCATCTCTCTCTCTCCTCTAACTAACTTCTCTAACCGTTTGGTAACTCACTCCTCCCTACCTTAGTGAATCTCCTAGCATATGTCAACATGGGTTTAGGACCCATATTGCTATCAGTATTGCTATCAGAAACTATCATGAATGAGAAAATAATAAAAAACTCAGGTAACAACCAAGAGAACACTCACTGAGATCCAACATAGAAGTTATTCACTCAGCACCAATTTGGACTTTCAAGATGGATGATTTAACAATCATCAAGGAATTTTTGGCCTTTTAGCAATTTGCATCATCCCATCTCATAATATCAAACAAGTAAACAAGAAAGTATGGAATAGGGGTTCATATGATTAAAAGACCAAAACCTATCAGCTTTCCTTCTTTGCTAAAATCATGTATGTATAAACTGTTCTTACTTTCAGATTAGATCAAATGGCACATACAGAAACTCTGGAACCACGCTCATCAAACTAAGAAGAAGCAAACAGAGTATAGTCAACATGTAAGACATGACATCCATGGAGACACCACCTTTTATAAAGCAACAAATGATAACATTATAGTTCTCTCGTGCTCACATTTGAAACCAAATCAAGGAGGACCAGACTAATAAGGAAATTGAAATAGAAAATCAGTGAAGAAGAGAAGCAGCTTACGTGGGGAAATTTATACGAAATCGCACATATTGATCACCATGATCTACAAGAAAACCATGCTTTGGCAGTCCTATGAGAACATAAAATGCAAGAATGTTTTAAAGAGAAGTTACCAAAAGCAAACCACAACAGGACCTAGCATATGATCCAATCAACCTTTTCCTCTTAAAACCACTACTTGTCCTGGCTGAACCCCTTTTGGTATCTGCATTTTCCATAACAATAATTTTGTTGTTTCAAGATTTCAACAAGTGAAACAACATGGACATAACTAAAAATCATTACAGATAAAACATTACTTTTACTTGAGTCCTCCCAGACAAAGTTGGCACATCTACCTTACCACCAAGAATTGCCTGTGGAAGAAAAATGTAAGCCTTAATTTGCTATGCAAGTTAGTAGACAGGATCTTATCTATTATTTAAATGGTAGTTGCAAATTATTTGTTCTGTACTATATGGACTTTGCAGTTGAAAATCTACATAAAGCAGAATTATTGCCTATGACATAAAGAAGAAAAACATTAAGATTTCACAAAACTTGTTCATATTTACAAAACCTTATGCTTTGCTTTCTTCTTTTGCAGATACAAAGTGAGCCCCACAAAGGAGGAATTTTTGGTGAATGATGCTAACTATGAAGAGAATTTACAAAGCTGGTGTATAGCATTTTAAATCAAATCGGTTTTGTTGTTTCCCTTCTCTGGTTAATTAGTATCTCATACATTTTTCTTTTCTATTGGACGCAATTATGATTGGTTTCAAATTGTGTTTGCTCATGATTGATTCGTTGCTTTTTTGTTGTTGAGATTCAATTTGCAGTTTGAAGTCTTCATTGAACCATTAAAAGTTTTGAGTTCTTTTTTGTTTATAGTTTTCAATCTATATATATATATATATATATTAACTGTCTAGTACTATGCTTTAGTATTCTGCAGAAACCTAGTTTTTATTTATTCATACAAATTAGTCTCTGGCATTAGCCATTAGTCAATTGCAAAGTAAGGTGTGAGGCGGCTATTATTGTTTCAAATTTTGAACCATCTAAATTTTGATTTGCTTGCTGTCGTTTATACTTGTGATTTTCATATCTGTTTATTGCATTGCTCATTTTGAAATTTAATATCATTCATCGTTTCTTTTCTCGAGCAATCTTAGAGTCATTTAGGGATTTGTTGGGTTTGTCTTTTATAGCTTGTGTTTGGCATTAGGGTAGTCTAACAATAAAGCAAGGATTAGTCTTTTAGTGAGTTTTGGGACTAGGAGAAGATGATTTTAACATATTACGGATAGGTTCTTACTTAGCTTTTAAAGGGAACCATTAGAGACGAAGTGTTTTAAATTGAGCAAAACAAAGACTGAATACTTAGACTATAACTTTTCAAGTCATAGAGTGACTTTTGTTGTGGTGGTAAAAATTGCTTCAAAAATTATATCAAAGAAAGAGTGTTTTAAATATTCAAGATCTATCATTCAAAGCAATAGAAAGATCAATGAAAACATTATTCACCGTATTAGATTAGGGTGAATTAAATAGAGAAGTGCATCAGGAATTTTATGTGACAAGATATCACTGAAGCTTAAAGGCAAATTTTATCGTGTAGTTCTATGGACAGAGTATTGGCCTATCAAACAAATACATAATCATAAGTTATTCATGGCGAAGATGAAGATGCTCCATTAGATGAGCAACAATACTAGAAGAGATAAAGTTAAAAATGTAATGATAAGAGATAATAAAAAATTAAGAGACAGGACTTAGGTGGTTTGAAAAATGTTAAGACGAGACGTCATGAGGCTTTAGTGAGAAGAAGTGAGAAGATGATACTTCAGGACTGTAAGAGAATTAAAAAGAAAGCCTAAGAAAAAATGAGAAAAGGTGATCAAAAATAATATTGCTCTGCTAAATCTTGCCAAAAATGTGACCCTTAATAGAAAATTTTAACGTACTAAAATACGGGTAAAGGATCTCAATAGAGAAGTCGTCTTTCTCATAAATCTTTTAAACATTTTTATTCGAGTCTTATATCTTGTATCTAAGCTAAACATTTAATATTTAGTACTTTCTTCTTAATTATTTAGCCTAACATTTACTTACTTAGCTCAAACATTTTCTTATAATGGTTTGTTTGTTTTATTTATTTACTTGTCTTTCTTTTTTTGTGTATTTATTTACTTTTTTATTTTTTATTTTTATTCTTTACCTTGTTCTGTATTTATTGCATTAATTATTTTATATTTATATTTGTACATATTTCTTCATTTTATTATTTTATTCATTATTATTATTATCTTTTATGTTTGTCTATTTTTATTTTTATTTTTTATTACTATTTTTTTTATTATTTTAATATGTATCTTTTATTAATTTGTATTTTATATTTATTTTTTTATGAGTCTATCGGAAACACTCTCTATCATTAGAGATAAGGCTACATATTTCCGGACCTTCTCAGACCCTGCATATCAACGAAACTTCTACTACAATATTGTTGTTTTTTATGGTAGAAGGGCCTAAGATAATACTAGTATAATTTCCATCTTAGATTTCGAAATCTCTAATCTGACAATCACAACAAACAAGTAAGAATAATCCATCAAGATAAAGAATCACTAATACACCGAAAAACTCCAATTACTTCAGACAGGTTTTCTTAACATTTGATCAAGAAGCAATGATTTGGTTTAAGGATGACAATGGACAGCCTATGGGCTTAAATTCCAAAGTTTTCAATAGGTCAGCCCATGGCCAAGTTGGCTCGAGGTCCAGCTATTCTAAATAAAACGATATCATTTTACTTAGAAGATTTGGGCCTTGAATAGGCTTGGGGCTGGGCAACCCAAGCCTGAACCCAATTAGAAAAAAAACGTTTTACACTTTTAATAATTAAAAAAATTGACGTAGCCGACCCATTGTCATCTCTAATTTGGTTTCATATTTGACAAACATTTAAGTCAAGAATCAATTTTGACAAGTTTGTCCATATTGGACATTCCATTACCAAGCACCAATCCAATCAATAGGGAAAGAGAACATGTCCAACTTAACATCACAAAGACATAATACTAGTAACTTTCTACTATGAGTTGATGCAGACTAAAAATGTAATTTTCATTTTCTTTAGCAAAAGGAGAATTATTTTAATTTTAATTTGTTGTTATTAGTTTAAGGTTTAATTCTTAATAAGATCTCCACCTTAACATCACAAAGACAGACATGATAGATATAATAATAAAACACTTTCTATTATGAGTTGATGCAGGATAAGATTATTTTAATTTTCTTTATTAGACAAGAGAATTATTTTGGTCTTAATTTGTCCTTATTAGTTTAAGTTAAATTTTTTTAAGGAATAATAAGGTCCTTATTGAATAATATTCTATTCTTGTTTTAGAAGTTTAGATGGAATTCCTATTTCATTAATATTTGGATTTTAGGCCTTTTTCTATATATATGTTTCTGTTATCAATGTTTAAGGAAGAAGATAAGACTAAATTTTTAGGTGCGAATTATCTAAGTGATTTCTACATCTATCTGGCTATCCTTTATTTCAATTCCTTATTTTATTTTTTAATTTCCAGCCCTGAATTCAAACTTCTAGCAGAACTATTTTCATTTTATAAGTGCTTAGCATTCTTTTGTTCATCCTATATCATTGAGTACAAACAGCCAAAGCTTGAAACTAGCAAACATAAGATTCACGGCAAAAGATTCAGTTAAAATTTTTAAGTTCAGTTCTCACTTGTGTAAAGCTAATATTAGTGTCTATATAAACATCTGCACCATCTCTAGTAAAGACGGGATCGTCAGCAACCTACATTAAACATAACACATTAAAGTTAGTTCGAGATGATGGTAAAACTCTTAGAGCAACAACTAATACCAATAGTCATTGAAGATGCAACTTCAATAAGACAGGCATCCGGATTTTATTTATCTAATAATGGTACATGGAATTAGGATCTGGGGCACATATAGCCTTTCTTAAGACTCAAAAATCTCCAAATAGCATAAGAACAGACAAGCAAGTCAGATTAAAATGTTTGAGTTATTAGGTTTGATATCATAGCAGCAAAAGAACAGTGAGGAGTATCATACATCGTGTTGCAAATGTAATATACGCTCCTCAACAATTGTATAGGACAAATCCAAACCTCATTCCTTAGGGATTAAAATCTTCTTCTGGTATGTTAGGCAGCTATAAAATACATGTGCATCAATGGAAACAAACACTCTATATCAGATTAATTTATTGAGATGGGATACAAAAACAATAGGCTTTAGATGCAGAAGAGGATATCCAACAGCTCTCTATTTGATACTTGAGTCTCAAGAAAGTTAAATTACACTGATGAATGACCTCCAATCAAATTCATTCATAAGAAACTTACATTAAATTATAATAAACGAGAGCAGGGAAAAGTTTCCAAGAAGTGAAATTGCACCTTTATGTTAATAAACAAATTGCCAGGTCGACTTCGCAGTCCCCCAGCATTGCCGGCTTCTGGTACACGTATAGTATCTCCAGAATCCAAACCTAATTCATCCAGAAAAAAGCAAAGTATCTATTAAATCTCATAGATTACTTACAAGAACTTCTAATAAAAAGGTCATGCATAACATCGACATCATATTGCCAGTGTTATACGAATGTAAAAGTGTCCTAAATAAAGAAGTTTTTTTGTTACTCCATTCTATTTATGACCTCAATTTGGCCTTGCGCCACTCTAGATAATCTATCACATCTTTCTATTTTTTGAAAGGGCAGTTAAGTTAGAAAAAAGAACAGATATGCAGAAAGCCAACTACTTAAAAAGTCAAACTTTAGCATCATTATCCGAAACCTCTGACACAAATCTTTCAATTCTACATAGTTAGCAGGTACAAGAAAAGGTCATCATCATAAGTCATTGAAGGAAAAGAATTGCTTAGTCAAATGATATTAACAAAAATTGTTCTCACCATCATTCTTTGAGTTCATATCCAACAAATTCTCTTCTACGATAGGTAATTTATCAACAAGGGAATTTTTGGTATACCCATTTAACAAGGTTCCATCAGAAAAAGAGCAGTTACAACCAACCTGCTGGTATCGTAACTTTGATTTCTTTGATGCCTTCAACCACACCTGATCCCTTGCACAACATGCAGTGTTCCTATCCCCAACAGCGACTCATCACAAACAGTTTATGAGAATAAATAAAAAACCAGATAAAACTTTCATTGTGTGTTGGACCTTGATAACCTGGCCTGATCCTTTACAGGTGCTGCATGTTGCTGTAAATGGAGGAATTGTGACCTAGCTCAAGACTTGAAATATCAGAAAAGGAACAAACATAAAATTGTGAAGTAAAATTGCGGAGTCCCAGATAAAGAGGAACCGAGCATAAAATAATTCTTTAATGGTGATTCACCCCACCATTAATATGGCCATACACCTTCAGAATACTTACTTTCCTCATACCTCTACAAGTAGGACAAACTATTGCTTTTGCATCAATTGGATAGCCACGGCCATCTGCAGAATGGATGATAAGTGAACTACAAAAACAAATCATCTCTCACTTGAACCCTCAGGACTAAAAAAATGCACAAACATATTAGAGGAATTTAAGGATTTCATAAAGGTTTATGTGCCCAGAAAGTAATAATTTTACTCACGACAAGAATCACATGGTACATATGCATCAAAAGATATGTTTTTGGTGCAAACCCTTGCAGCTTCAGAAAAAGACAGCAACACCTCTACCTATAAAGATTTCAAAATAATATAAACAAGCTTTTAAGTTTGGAAGCAACGAGTATGAAACAAAGAAAAATTAAAGGGAAAAGGTTGACCTGAATATCAGATGCAAACTGATTTATTTCATCTTCAAATATCTGTAAGCAACCAAATGAACTGTAATTTAAAAAAAATGCCATGCCATAGAAGCTATCTCATCAACATGAAGCATAAAAGTGCTGTATCAAGAAGTACCTGGGAGAATATCTTTTGGAATGAATCAGAGAAATTACTGTTGTGAGAATATCTAAAACCCCCTGCATTACCAGCACCATATCTAAACTCTGATGCTCTATCAGCCCCATATCCAAACTCCTCTGCAGTATCAGCTCCATATTCTACATTAGTTGAACCTCCAGACCACTTCTTCATTAGTATGAGTACCAAGAATTCAGTTAGTTTAAAACCCAACAGCAGGGAAACAGAGCAAGTTCCTACAAATTACTAAACCAAAAATATGGAATGATTGATAAAGTCATAGAAATGGTGATTCGTACACTGTCATATTGTGCTCTCTTCTCAGAATCTTGCAGTGTCTGACATTACCATAAAAGTAATGAATATCATTGAGATAGATGATATGAACAATTAATCCAGATTTTAGCTTTCTACACACACACACACACACAAACATATAATTTGCATCCTGAAGGAGCAGAAAATCTATAATTTTGGAGTCTTGACGGAGCAGTAAAACAGAATGAAGAGCATAAGAAAACCAATAAAATGTGAATTCAATATGTTAGTAGTACGGACATCATAGGCTTCTCTAATCTGTTGAAATTTCTTCTTTGCAGAGGGATTATTCTTATTTGCATCTGGATGGTACTTCTTTGCAAGCTGCATATAATGATCCAAAACACTAAACATAAGAATGCTGCACAAATGTATAAACTATCTGCAAAAGAGTATAAAAGAAAGACTCTCCAAAGGATTTAATAGATAAACAATGTACACTTAGTGTGACGCCACTTTCAATATACCAGTTACTGAACGTGCAAAAGACCATAGGTACCGCTTACTCCCTTTTTCTTCCAGACATTTATTTCCTTTTCTTAATTACATGATCTTTTTACATTAAGATGGATCATAATTCTTAGAAAGCAGATTTAATCACAAACTCTACTTTGACACTAATGGACTTGTCCATCTCATCTCTCACTCGCATTCTGCCCTCATTCTCATACCTCCCAAGATAACAGACATACGGAAAGAATGAAAATATCCGATCTAGCAATGTCGGAAAAGTAAAGCTCACTGAACGAAACGCCTTTTTAATCTCATCTCGACTGGCATTTTCAGGAACACCAAGAATTTCATAATAGGTTGGTTGTTTTGCCTCACAAGTTCCTGTGGCAAAAATTTCAAGAAAATTTTTTAATTCAAAGTCCCAGAAAAAGAGACGGAAATAAAAATCAAGTAAGTATTCAACCTTTGCAATACCTGAGGCATGAATTTGTCTTTCTTTCATCAGCCACATTTGAATTCTTCCACAATCACTCCACTTACGGCTCGCAAAACTGCAACTGTTCGGAACTTACCAAATACAAGAGGAAAACAACATCATGTGATAAGATAATGCGAGCGTGCAAGTTTATTTAACGTCAGACAAAATTTGCAGCATGCATATAGCTCACATCGGTCACGCAAAACATCTTGCCGCCATGTAGCAAATTCCCGAGCCGAAGCTCCTCGATCGACAACTGATTCCACCAGCAAATGCCGCCGGCACTGTAGAGAACAGAAAGAAGTCAAAACAACATAGCACCAATTGAATCGAAGCATTACAACATAGCACCAATTGAATCGAAGCATTCTGCTTGTTGTTGACTTACTTTTTCCACTACCCAACCACATCTCCTCATTTTAGAGTCTGAATTAAAACGCTATGAAGAGTTACGGTTCTTAGCAATCGAGAACAGAAGAGAAAAGGAAGAGAGGAAGGTCTCGTCGGTCACTCGTACCTGGCAAGAAAAGAATTTTCTACCACCAATAATGACTTAAATTAATTAAACGGCGCTATTACGGCGTCGTTTAGGCTGGAAGTTAATATCTTTTCCGTGTCCCGCTCTTTTTCATTAAGAATAGGGCGTCCACGGCAGCGGGACGGTGGCGGTTGCCCTGTCATGGCGATACGATCGCTAGTACACGGCGTCCGATGGTGAGCTTTCGTAATTATTTTCCTTTGTTAATCTTTTGTTTGACTACTAACGTTGTTACTTAATTTCGAACCCAGCTCCTTGGAAGCAGGAATTTCACGGAGACTGATATGCACAGTGGCTGTTAACCAGAAAGGGTTGAGCCTTGGTAGTGAAATATTGAGATTAAAACATGAGATAAACCCATCTATATTAATCCAGAGATGGGTGGCTAGTGGCTGCAAGCTCACAATCTACGAGCTCAGGAACATCACTAAACAGCTCCTCAAGTCCAGTCGCTACAACGACGCTCTTGAGGTCTTGAAATGGATGGACGGTCATAGAAGTTTCTGCTATTCACCGGTGGATCATGCCATGAGAGTGGAATTGATGGTCAAGACGTGCAATTTAGGAGAGGCTGAAGAGTATTTCAGGGTTTTACCTGATTCTGCTTCGCGGAAGGCTGCTGCTTTCCCTCTGCTTCGTGGTTATGTGAAAGAAAGAGACACTAGGAAAGCTGAAGATTTCATGAGGAATCTGAATGAGTTGGGGCTGATTGTCAGCCCTCATTTGTTTAACGAGATGATGAAGCTTTATATGGCTACATCTGAGTACAAGAAAGTGCCTGCTGTTATTCTGCAAATGAAGCAGAATCATATACCAAGAAACGTTCTTTCTTATAATCTTTGGTTGAGAGCTTGTGAGGAGCTAGCTGGGATTGCTGAAGCGGAGGTGGTTTACCGAGAAATGATGGATGATGAAAATGTTCAAGTGGGTTGGAGTACCCTATCTACTTTGGCCAATATGTATATAAGGGCAGGTGCTTTTGAGAAAGCCTTTTCAGCACTTAGATGTGCAGAAAAAAAGCTTTCTACCTGTAATCACCTTGGCTATTTCTTCATCATGACACAATATTCCTCGTTGAAGAACAAAGAGGGAGTTCTAAGGCTTTGGGATGCTTGTAAAGGAGTTAGTAGGAAAATGACTTGTGCTAATTATTTAAGGTTGTTGACGTGCTTGATAAAGGCAGATGGCCTTGTAGAGGCCGAGAGGGTGTTCATGGATTGGGAGTCCAACTGTAGGAAGTATGATATTAGAGTCTCTAATGTTCTTCTAGGCGCATACATGAGGAATGGGATGATAGAAAAAGCTGAGTTATTTCACCTCTCCACATTGGAAAAAGGTGGGTGCCCAAATTATAAGACATGGGAGATTCTCATGGAGGGTTGGGTTAAAACCCAACGGATGGATAAAGTCATCAGTTCAATGAGAAATGCGTTTGCAAGGTTCCAACATTGTAATTGGAGGCCATCACATGGTATGTTACTGGCCATCGCAGAGAATCTTGAGAATCATCAGAAACTTGAGGATGCCAATTGCTATATTAAGGTTCTTCATCATCATGATATTGCAACTTTACCACTGTATAAAGTAATTCTTAGAATGCACATCCGGGCTGGTATATCTGCTCTGGACACCGTCAAAATGATGGAGAAGGATAATACTGAGATGGATGACGAGGCTTTGGCACTTGTTAGAAGCTCCTGCTCCAGCTAACCAGCAGTGTAGACATCTTCCATTATATGGATTGTTGAAGAGATAGTAAGCAATTCTTTTAACTTATCTAGTATCCATGTTTGTGGACCAGATACCGACGAGAATAGCATCTAAGGTTGCAATTTGAGGAATCTGCAAATTTTGGAGCCAAAGGAAAACAAGTGAAGTTCAAACCTGAGTACTAAAACTGAGTACTAAAATGATGCTGTTGTGATTTTTCACATGAAATGGAGATCTACCAAGATTAAATGGATTTATATCTGCGCTTCCTGGGCAAGGGAATGATGACAGAATTGATACATTAGGACTTTAATTCTAGGTTTTAGACAAACCAAGCATCAAATTATGGGATTGTCTCAATAGCAGTCAAGTGTACGTCCATGAACCATGATCTACCTGTGCCATTCAACCCCCTACTAGCCAAATTAGCAGATAAGTTCCCACCAATAGCTAATGGTATACTTTTTCTCATAGCCAACATGGTTCCTGCCTATGGGAACTTTAAGGAATTTGTTGAATGCTGAGGAATTACATGCCACTGCTTTCACCTTATAAAACCTTGTGTGTCCCTTAACGACTCGGTTTAAAAAGTCTCTAACTTTTAGATATATATATCAACTCTCCGGAAGGCACATCCATTGGCTTGCGTCTGAAGAGTCACTTCTCCTATAGCAGTTCTTCTTATGCTTGGGCTTGGCTTTGGCCTTCTTTGTAGCAACTTCGGTGTCCATTATTGTGATCATGCATTTGAATATGTTGGTGGCAAATGTGTTAACAGAACTTAGAAAGTTAAAGGTTGGACTTTCGTTACGGTTATCCTATGTTGATAACTTGTATATAATATGCAAATATTGTGTTATTGGTTCAGGTGATAGTAGAGTTCCCAGTTACGATCTCACTATCTTTTAATGCAACATACATCTGTATTAATAACTTACATAAAAACCAGCCTTTAATAAACATAAAGTAACAAGAAATATTTTATTGTTTCATATTTTAGAACTAAGGCTCCGATATATTGAGATCAAAGAACTCCAGAAGCAATCCAGGTTTTGAGAACGCAGCTCTAAGTGGATGGGGCAGTTAATGTTTTGCGGAAGCCTCTGTTATGCTCTAACAACCTGTCCAATGGAGGCAGGCATTGTTTGACGATAGGAAGTTCCAGAAAAAGCGCAAGCCAAGCAGCAAGCAGAGGCATGGTCTCTTCGTCTATCAAGTTGACATTTGTAATCTGCTCAACTATTCGAGCCCAGATTCCTATCCATCCAGCAGCAACATCCACGAAGCCTATTGTTTCTCCTCCGAAGAATTGCTTCCCCTGGAGTGCACCTTCCAGAGTCTTGAGATGCTCTCGAGCCTCTTTTGCAGCCGTGGCTTTCTCTTCACCTTCTGTGACAAACGAACGCATAATTGGAGGGACGCACTGAATACAATAAACGATTATGCATCAGTTGATCATAAACTGTTTAATAAACCCTCAGCACAAGATTCATTAAACCGTGACGGAACCAACCCTTTGAATTATGACTTCTATATCCACCATTTTGATATTAAAATTCGACCATGGAAGGATATGCAATCAGTTTTAGTATAGTATTTGACTTACATAATACTAATACCGCCATTGGCCATTCAGCTCTAATACAAAGATTCTAAAGCAAAAGGTTCCACCACAGTCGAGTAGCACGCATACCTTCTCATCTGCAAATTTGGCCCAAAAGCGGGCTTCGGCCCTTTCATGGGGATCCTGAGGGAGGAGTGGATGTTGTTTCCACACATCGTCAATATACTCGATGATCACAAGAGACTCTGCTAATGGTTTACCTCCATGGACAAGGACTGGAACCTTTTGATGAACAGGGTTGTACTGTAGGAGCAGATTACTCTTTTCTGGAAGATGCTCTTCCACGTACTCGTATTCAACCTCTTTCAGCTTCAGAGCCCACTTAACTCTGATGGTGTAAGGACTAGCCCAGTAGCCAAGCAAGGTTACACCTTGAGCCATTTGTAATCTGTGTTTGCTGAATCCTTTCTGTGCAACACTTATAATAGCCAAATAGCCGCCTGAATAAACTGTTTGATGATGGTCACAAGGTCAGGTTCGTTGATTGATGATAATGACTGGAGCACAAAATCCTACCACACGCCACCGGTGCTCGCAACAAGTGGCAGAAAACAGATCGCTACTCCTTCCCAGCATCTTCCTATTCGTGAGCAACGTCAAAGGTTACTGTTTCACGGCAATTTGTATTTATTCTCACGTACAAATAATAAATATAATTAATATAAAAAAATATTTTAATTATTATATAAATATAAAATTAAGAACAATATAAATATTAAAAGTATTGAAATTTTATTATATAATAAATAATAATTATCTCACAAATTTTAAATAAAAATAATAATAAATATCCGGTATTTTCTAACAATTATAATTTATAACAAGAATTTGTGGCAGAAAACTAACTAAAAGTAAAACCTGAAATAAAAATATTTACAATTATATAACATATATAAAATTTAACATATAAATCAAATATAAGTAAAATTAAAAAAAGAGGAAAAATAAAACTTGAATTTCATTCAATCGGATATAGGATATCTACTATAATTGCATTAACTTTAATTCTTATTTAGTACAAAATTCTCACTATTAAGAGAAGTTTTATCTTCGTTATCATTCAAATTTATTGCACCAAATGACATGTCAATGCTAAATCTCTTCTAAGTCATTCTCATATATCAAACTCGATTTTGTTATAAACTCAATCCGAAAAGATCAATATTAACAAAATAAATTGAATCTACTGAACTACTTGTTCTATTAAGAGTCTCGGTAAATAATAAAATTAAATTACTAAAAAATATATCTAACTTAATAATGATAATAACATATCTTTCCAAAAAATTTAAATTATATTGAACAAAGACCAAGTCAATCAATCTTTTATGTTTCAATCTATTCCTTTTCTAAGAATAGATGAATTCAAAGTATTTTGCACTCATACATTGACTTAAAATTCGAATCGCAAACCTTTGCAATTATGGAACATCACTTCTGAATTAATTACACCAAGAAACTGTAAGTTATAAGACAACAAAAGGAGCATTATAAACAAAATAAGTAATGATTAATTTTTAACAAGTAATAAAAGTGAAAAAAATACTTGGATTAAGTTTTGCACTTTGATAAATAGCGATTGGCATCCCAAAATCTCCAAAAACCTACTTATAAATCTCCACTTGTGACCTTAGCAGATCTTGTATCATTTCATTGCCAATAACTGTTGTGATAGTTAATAATATTCTCCTATTAACTTTAAGTTTCTTTTTAAAACTTGATCTAAAATAGATAATAGGATTTTAAAATGTCTTAAGTGCAAACAACGAATAATAAAGTTGTTTTTCTCATCTCTTATTGATGATTAGAATATAAGGTATGTACAAAGAAGACCTATTTTTCATATTGACCTTAATTGCTTCTATCGCCCTCACTATGATATCATAAAAATAACTCATTATTATCTTTTCATTACTATGAGCTATACAAAATACCCTCACCAAAAACTCACAAACTTTAATAAAAAATTGACATTTAGACCAAAATTAAGTTTCTTCAAGTATAATTCTGGAAACCTCCAATTGAACATTAGATTTAGCATGTTAAGATGTAACTCACTTATCACTTATAAGCATTTGTCTTAACTCTTTTTTCATCATAATAAAACACTGAAGTGATAAGAAATTTGTTGCAAATCTTGTAACAGCAGAACATCACTAATTTTATCATTAGTGAAATCCTTTCTCATTAAATTCAAGACTCATACATGATTGTAGATAAACTTAGTCAATTTTTTTGCTTTCTGCACATTCTCATCAATAATAAGAAAATACCTAACATCCTCTATATTTTTCAACATTAAGTTAATGCAATGTGCAACACAAGGAGTCCAAAAAAAGAATTATACTTACTTTGTAATCTTCTTCCAGTCACTTTATGAGCGAAATCATTGTCAGTAAAGGAACTAAACAATATTTTCTAGTCTTACTCCATTCACAACTTCATCGAATATTTCAAATAAAGTATCAGCATTCCTAACAAGATCAAATGCAACAATACATTTTAAAAATATTAAGTCCTTTGCAAAATAAACCAAAAAATTAATAATAAGTTCATGTCTCTTATTTGTCCAATCATCACACATGATTGAACACATATAAGTAGCCCAAGTCATTCTTCTTTCAACCAAATAACTTTTAATTTTATAAACAAAACTGTTTAAAATTTTACCTCTGTAGTCATCAATAGAAAGACTTTGTATCCTAGACCGTAAGAGACTATAGCATCTACTATAGGCTAATAATAATAAGACTGGAAAGCATTTAATGTTATACCTGAATCATGTCGTCATCTAGCCATTGCCACATCCATATTATAAGTCCCTTCTTTTGATTGTAAGACACTATGAATTAAAATTTGAGCTCCGGGAGTTATATGGTGCAAAAAAATTCAACACCTGCTTTCTTCTTTTCCTAACATTAGGTCCAGATGAAACATTCACTTCCTGTTGGATAGAAGCACAATCACCTTCAACATTTCCACTATCATCCTAAACACCAACAAACGAACTTCCACTACCAATTTAATAATTCAATCTCTCTCTTCTATCTTTCTTGTGTTGATACTCTTCAAGCAAAGTCATCATTTGTTATTTCACATCAAGACTCACTTTTTAATTGGTAGGTTAGGTCACTTTTTAATCTGTTTGAACCCCAACTAAATGTTTCTTTAATCTGATGATTCCTCCACCTTTCAAATGCTTGTTACAAAACAAGTAAATGATATGGTTCCTCATATCGAGGACTAATGCAATATGATTCTAAGCTAGATCACTGTATCTTCCTGAAATGGTTGAATTATCAGGAGTACTTGAGATTCCTTCCATTTATCTATAAAAATAAAGACATATATCAAAATAAAAATACATAATTTCATTATCAACTACTATCACAAAATATGTATTGTTTAACTCAAAAGTCCAAACTAAGATAATTATACAATACATATATACATTTTTATATAATATAACTCATTGTGTATGATTACATCATTCAACTATAAACTAAAGACATACACTCACAACTATAACATATTCATCTTCAACCATAACTTATAACTATAAGTTTACAACTTACTTTATGTAATCACATAATTCAGCTAATCAACTATTTTTTTTTACTTGTACAATTCATTATGTAATGCTTATAATTATGTTTTCTTAACTAATTTTAATTAACATTGTTACTAAAAACCTAATACCCAACTTTAATTTAATAATCTTTCATTCACCTATTTTAATCAACATTCTTAGTTTCTTACTCAAGTTAACTTCACAATGAAAAGTAAACATACACTACACAATTCAATTCCATCCAATACAATTCACCAATAAGTCAAAAACTAACAACTCAAGTATTCAATATACACAATTACATCACTCAACCATAAACTGAAGGCATATATTCACAACTATAACCTATTCAGTTTTAACCATAACTCACAAATATAAGTTTACAACCTATTTTATGTAATCATGTAATTCAACTATAAATTAATCTATTTTGTTTGCTTATACAATTTAATTTGTAATGCTTATCAATATTTTTGTTTTTTAACTAATTTTAATCAACATTATTACTAACATTCTAATTCTCAACTTTAATAATACAATCTTTCATTCTCCAATTTAATCACTATTTTTTATTTTTTACTCAAATTAACTCCACAATCAACATATATAATTCAATTTAATCCAACACAATTCAACATGCAAAATTACTACACAATACAAAGTCACAAATACACAATTCAATATTCAAATTAACAATCAATTGATCAAGTGATCAATACAATTTCAAAATTCTATAATTCTATAATCAACTTCACAATTCCACAAATTCACAACTTCACAATTCCACAAATTGTCAAATTCACAACTTCACAATTCCACAAAATTTGTTGCAATTTTTTGCAACCTTCACTCATATAAATCCATGGATTGGTGCGAGTCAACTAATGGGTAGGTCAGGTCGGGTCGGGTTTGAATTTGGATCTTTAACATTCCAAATCTTGATTTGAACTGTAGCTGGAGGTACGGGGCAGTGACCAGATTAAAGGCCTAGAGGTACAGTGGAATAGGGGGCAATGACCAGACTAGAGGCCTAGAGGTTCAGGGGAGTGGTGGCTAGTGACTGGAGGAGTAAAGGACTAAAGGTGTAGGTGGTGAGGCAGTAGGTCTGAGGCAACAACACACATGACATTACGGGAGAGACAATCGCTTATGTGCCAACGGTGTTGTCGTGACTAGTGATAGAGGGAGAGACTTATGGTTCGGGTTAGTGGAGACAGAGAGGAGAGACGAGAGATAGTAGTGTTTTTTAGAGGGAGAGCATTTTATAGAAGAAGGGGTCCAAAGGGTGATTTTAAACAAATTTGCAGATTAGTCCCTCTTTTTTTTTTTTCAAAATATACGATACTAACCATTACTATATGAAATCAATAGTACTAATCGGTGCTGATGACTGGTACCCATAAGCTACATTTTATACCATTTTTCACCAATCGATATCGACCAGTATAGTACAGAACACTAAACACTCATAAGAACAACATATGGCCAATTACAATAACAAATTAAATCCAAATTCTTTTTAATATTTTTGAACTGTAATACAATATAAGATATATGGATTAAAAATAATTTTGACTTAAATGAGTCAACATTTAGACTTAAATAGATTTCGATAAGGGCTTAAATGATTTGATGAGTAAGAACACAAATTAAGGCTTGTAGATCAAATGATTTGTTTATTTAGAAATATTTTTAATATATATATATACATATATATATATATATTGAAAATATGGATGAATTTAATAAAATTTAAAAAAAAGTTTCTAAACCTCAATATAAATTTAAAATTGATTTGTTCAATTTTAATAAGAATTAAGTTTCTAAAAGTTTAAATTAGTAAATTCATTATTTGAATAAATATTGTAATTGAATTTATAATTAAACAATACACATAATATTAGAAATGATTTTATAATTAAAAAAAATAATATATGATTAAAAATAAAATTTTAATTAAATTAAAATTATTAGTATAATAATTAAAAATAAGTATTTAATTTAATTTGATTAGTTTCATAATAATCAGAAATGAGTTTCTAATTAATAATGGAATATTTATAATTTTTATGAATTATGTTTAAGTACGTATGTCAAGTTTGAAATTGTTCCATGTATAATAAAATAAATTATATGAATATTACTTAACAATTCTTCTTGAGTATGATAATTGGTATTCATTTGTCATATGAATGATGATGGATAGCATATCTTCTCTTTTGATTTCATAGATAATTGAAAACCAATTAATCTTACCATATATGTGTGTGATGTGATATTGACATGCATGTATACTTTTTCTTTCTATAGAAAATTAGTGTTTCAATTATGACTATTATATCCAAGTATATTGTTGTTGAAGCAGTTATGAGATTTGGCACATGAAAATCTAATATATACTAGAGGAGTGAGAGGCCCTCAAACCATTAAACATAACCATGGATATTCCTGAGGAAGATACAGTCCAATACAAAAGGGACCACGATGCTTATGAAATATTAAGGAAAAAGAACTCATTGGCTTGCATTATGTTATTGAGTAGTATAAATAAAGATATCATACGTGAATTCTGCAAGTATGAAATTGTTAAGGACATGTGGTCCAATTTAGCTGCACATTTTAGAGGCACTTTAGTGATGAAGTTGAGATTACTCACTATTAGGTTTGACAGATATAAAAAATGACCGAATCATATAAGACAAAAGCATTTGAGGCACATGTCAAATATTATAACTTAATTGTATGATGTTGGTAACAAATTGTCAAATGAGCAACAAGTGTAAGTCATCATCCATTCATCTCATCATGTTTGGGAGAATATGAATATACATCTAACTTCTAATGAGAAAATTAAGACAATGGAAGATGCTACGAGGAATTTATACTAGAAGAAGAACATTTTAAAGCCCTTAAAATATCCTCCGAGGCATATGCAATTAGTTTTAACTCATATAGACCTATGAACAGGAAACGAAAGCAACATGGTGGTCCCAAATGAAAAAGGATAAAAGAAATACCCACTATACTTGAGACCCTAAGAAGGCAAAGTGGAATCAATATGGAAAAAGAAAACCCCTTTTAAGAAGTAGAACATTAGAAGCATTAAATTTTTTAATGTGAAATTCAATTAAGTTAAGAAAGGCAAACGTCATATTGTTACAAAACCATATATAAGCCCATCATCCTAGGATAGGGATATCTAGAATAAAGTAGAAAACATCGGAAAAGGTCCAACACTTAGCTACATAAGGAATAACTATTAGCACCATATATTAATGATATTAGAGGTTCGTAGGATTTTATCACTAAATAGGTTGATATACAACTTGATTGCATTGGATAATTCTTTAGAATAGATCTCAATTCCTCTTACCATGTTATTGAACATTCTCATATTTCTTTTATCCTAAATGGCATGAACTATATAAGATAAAGCAATATAGAAACACTATCTGCTAGCAAGTACAAGTGTAAGTCATAATGTTATAAGTTGGTCACGAATTGTCAAATTAGCAGTAAGTGCAAGTCAATATCCATCTTAAGTGAAAACATCAAGACAATGGAAGATTCTACGAGGCATTTTATACTAGAAGAAGAATGTTTTGAAGCCTCTAAAATATCCTCCAAGGTATATGTAATTAGTTTCAGCTCGCTTGGAGCTAAGAATATGAAGCGTAAGCCTCATAGTGGGCCTAAATGAAAAATGGATAAAAGAAACACCCATTATAATTAAGACCATAAGAAGGCAAAGTGGAATCAATATGGAAAACAAAAACTCCTTTTAAGAAATAGAAAATTAAAAGGGTTAAGTGCTTTTTTCAAAAATATGAAATTGAATCAAGTTATGAAAAGAAAAAATCATCATTACTATAAAACCATACACAAGTCTATCACCCTAGGATGGGGTCATCCAGAATCAAGTAGAAAAAAATAAAAGGTAAAACATTTAGCTACACAAGGAATAAATATTAGCACCATATATTGATGGTATTAGAGGTTAATAGGATTTTATCACTAAATAGGTTGATATACAACTTGATTGCATTGAACAAGTCTTGAGAACAGATCTCCATTCCTCCTACCATATTGTCAAAAATTCTCATGTTTCTTTTATTTAAAAATGACATGATTTAGATAAGACAAAGCAATATAAAAACATTATCAACTAACAAGTGAAACTGCAAGTGTAAGTTGTGATGTTGCATGGTGTTAGTCACAAATTGTCAAATGAGTAGTAATTGCAACTTATGATCTGCTCATTTCCTCATAGTTAGGAGCATATGAATATTTATCTAACTTACAAAGAGAACATCAAGCTAATGGAAGATGCTACAATAAATTTTATACTTGAAGAATGACGTTTTGAAGCCTCTAAAATATCCTCTGAGGTATATATTAGTTTTAGCTCATATGGTGCTATAAACAGGAAGCTTAAGCGTCATTATGGGCCCAAATGAAAAAAGGATAAAAGAAATAGCCCCTATACTTAGGACCCCAAGAAGGAAAATTGGAATCAATATAGAAAAGGAAAGCTCCTTTTAAGAGGTGTAACATTAAAAACATTAAGTTTTTTGTCTTGAAAAATTAGATTAAGTTATGAAAGGCAAACATTATAGTTATTACAAAACCATACACAAGCCCATCATCCTAGGAAAGGGATATCCAAAATCAAGTAGAAAACATTATAAAAGGTACAATAGTTAGCTACACAAAGAATAACTATTAGCACCACATATTGATGATATTAGAGGTTAATAGGATTTTATCACTAAATAGGTTACTATACAGTTTGATTGCATTGAACAAATCTTTAGAATAAACCTCTATTCCTCTTGCCATATTGTTGAAAATTCTCATATTTCTTTTATCCCAAATGGCATGAACTAGATAAGATAATGCAATATAGCAACACCATCTGCTAGCAAGTGTAAGTGTATGATATTGGTCATGAATTGTCAAATAAGCAGTAAGTGCAAAACGTGATCCATTCATTTCCTAATAGTTGGGAGTGTATGAAGATGCATATAATGGAAGATCTGATGAGGCATTTTATACTAAAAGAAGAACATTTTGAAGCCTTTACAATATCCTTCGAGGTATATGCAATTAGTTTTAGCTCACATGGAGCTAAGAATAGGAAGTGCAAGCATTATAGTGGGCCCAATTGGAAAAGGGATAAAAGAAATGCATGCTATACTTAGGACCCCAAGAAAAAAAACTGGAATCAATATGGAAAAAAATTCCTTTTAAAAGTAGAACATTAAAAGCGATAAGTGATTTGTTTTATGGAAAATATGAAACTAAATTAAGTTATGAAAGGCAAACATCATCATTGTTACAAAACCATACACGAGCCCATCATCTTAGGATGGGGATATCTAAAATCAAGTAGAAAACATTATAAAAGGTACAACGCTTAACTACGCAAGTAATAAATATTAACACCACATATTGATGCTATTGGAAGTTAATAGGATTTTATCAATAAATAGGTTGATATACAACTTGATTGTGTTGAACAAGTCTTTAGAACAGATCTCCATTCCTCTTACCATGTTGAAAATTCTTATATTTCTTTTATCCCAAATAGCATGAACTATGAAAGATAAAGCAATATAGAAACACTATCTGCTAGCTTTGTTGATGGGTGACATGTTAGAGCACCATAGAACAACATGTTTCCATTTAATGGGAGGATTCACAAGAGGAAATCTTTATAGTATCATTTTCCAAGTTGCATTAGAAAACTAACATCTAATAAATTGATGTGATATGCTCACTTGGTCATTTTTGCATAACGCACACTAGTTTGAGATAGATAAAACTTTTTAGCCTATTAATAATGGGCAATCTACTTTTGACAAACTCTCTATAATGTTACTGATGCTCTAAGTAGCATAAAATTATACCACACCCTCTCATACCAAGGAACACTTTAGGGATGCTCCTGAAATAATTTCTTATAAGACAGATTGGTGAAGTTACCTTTGGCGGATGATAGCTAGCAGTTGGTATCTTCTTTGTATCCATACAGAATAATGTTGTTGATCTCATTGGATAGCTTAGGATCAGAATTTCTTAAAATAATTTCAGCCTTAAGATTAAGTGCCATTGCCACCTTTTGATTTTCATGAATGATATCCCTTATAGGATATATCTCTTCAACAATTTCCAAAGGTTCACTAGAAAGCCATGTATCAAACTAAAAGAAAGTATTGATTCCATTACCAATCTTCTTAAATATCTATGGCCTTATATTGTTCCTAATTTTGAAAATGGTTTTCATAATAGTAAAAAAATTCTTTGACAAATAAACCTTCCAGATGCTCCTCTTATTGATGTATTATTCATTCACCTATTTTGACATATGGAATTGTTTATCCTCTATAGGTCTTTATAGCCTCTTAGTGAGCATAACCAAGTTTAAGACTTTTAAAGGAAATATATTTAAGCCCCTATGCTTCTTAAAAGTGCAAATCTCGACCCTTTTAATAGGAGCTTTATGGTCCTTTTCCACACCCCAAAAACTTCTTAAAATTTTTATCAGTTATTTTGATCACAACCTGAGGAAAAGCCAAGTGACCTGCCCAATGCACATTCATGTAATTGAGTACTGCTGATATCAATTGAGCGCTTCTAGCTAAAGATAGAGCTTTCATACTTTAACCTAAAATCTTAGTCTATTTTGTCAACCAGGGTTTGAAATCTCCATTATTCAGTCCAGAAGCTGATATTAGGATGCCAAAATATATGATTGAAAAGTGAAGTATGCTAAAAGCAGTAGTGGTTATGATCTTCTGCTACTAGTCACTAATCTTATCAGAAATGTAAAAGGAGCTCTTAACAAGGTTAACTTCAAGCCTAGACATCTTTGTGAACATCTTAACTATTGTTATTTGACTAGTTATTAAAATCTTTTCAGCTCAAGATAATAGTATTAGATCATTAGCAAAGCACAGGTTGGCATAACAATGTTTTATTCTCTCCACTGCTCTTTTTAGAAGCCTACTGAAAACCTCCATAACAAAAGCAAAAATATATGGTGAAAGGAGATCCCTTTACTTAAAACCTTTGCTACTTTTGAAAGATATAGTAGGTTCTCCATTTATAAGTACATTGAAGGTTGAGTATTGAAGCATAGTTGCATCCATTATGTAAACACTTTAAGAAAATCTATAGTTTTTAAAATGTTCACTAGAAAAGAAAAGTCCATATTTTCATATGCCTTCCTCAAATCCACTTTCAATACATAGTTTTTACCCTCTTTTCCTTTAGAATAGCTCCTACAAAATTATTACATTAACATTATATTATCACATATTACTCTCCCTTGAATATAAACTCCTTGTGTTGTATCAATGTGATTGATCAAGACTTTATTTAGTCTTTTGGCTTGGATGTAGGAAATGATATTGTAGATTGAACTGTAGTATGTAATGGACGTAAAATCATTGAAGTATTTCTGCTCACCTCCCTTTTAGAATCATTGTATTAAATTTCCTGCTGATCTCATAAAACAATTTCTTCTTTTTAAAGGATTATAAGATAACATCATTTACCATTTCCTTAGTGAGTGGTCAGGTTTTGATGAAGAAAAAATGTTACAACCGTCCGCACCTAGAGCTTTATAGGATTAAGTGATTTCATTACATCATCTATTTCCTAAATTGTTATTGGATTGGATAAGAACTCAACTTCTTGAGCTAAAATGCTTTCTCTCATTATGTCTCTGATTAAAATCAGGATTGATCATTTATGGAGACATTCATAATAATTGAGAAATAAGTAAAACCTTCCTTAAGTAGGAGTTTTTACTTAGATGTCATGCGATTATCCATCATAACACTAAAGATTTTGTTAATGTATCTCCTTGATAACACATATTTGTGAAAGAAGGAGGAGTCTCTATCACTTCCTTTAAGCCAAGCTATCATGGATCTCTGTTTCATTGACAGTAGCGCGTCGTAATGCTACACAAAATAAACTAGACCTACAACTATGATAGTGGTGAGTCTAGGTTGATCCTACAGAGAGTGTTCAGATAACTTTTGTTATGAAAATAATATATGTTTAAGGGTTGGTTTGTTTTTGAAATAAGAAAATAAAATGAAACTAAAGTAATAAAAACAAATTAAAGAAAACATTTGAAAATGATGAGGAGTCCATTTTTTGATGTAGGTTATGTTTGATTGGGGTTTATTAATGAATGGAATGGAATGTAATATTATTCCATCATTTGGGAGGAGAGTTTATAATAAAATTGAATGGAATAGGGTGGAAGAGGAGGGTTTCATATTACATCCCATTCCATTCTAAACAATAAAATGATAAACAAATTTACAATATATTACATTGTAAACCTTTCATCTAAACACCATTTCACTATATTATATTATGAACCATTCCATTCCTCCCAAATAACAATATTCTAATATTACATCCATTTACATTCTATTCCATTATAAACTATTCCATTCCATTCTATTAAAAACCTTATCTCCAACCAAACATAGCCTTAATCTTGGCCTACACTTAGTTGAGCATACTTCATTGATTTATTGTTCTCAAACCTCTACTAGCAACTATTAGTCGTAGATTAATAACAAATTATGTTAATCCTAGTTTAGGTCGTGTTTAATTAATAGATGTTCGTTAATTAAACCTAGCCACCAAATAACCTAGAACAAGCTTTCTAGATTTAATTGGACAACTGCATTATGAATGAATAAAATAGACCAATCTAAACAACAACCTCATATGCTCATGTCATTTAACCTAGTTTATGTTATTCCTAATGATTACGAACCATCAATCTTTACAAATGAATCTTAAATATAAAAATTATGAGTTATATTGAAATTCTAGCTATGGGTTCATACACAAACAATCGAATGCTAACAAGAATATGATCATTGATACATAAACCCAAATCTATACGCATAGGATAACACAATTAATTCCTAAAGAGAGAAAGAAACAAAAATACAAAGAAAAATGCTTAACTGGGTCGTTGACATCAATATCACCTCCGAATCAATGTTGAGAAGTTAGTTTTCTATAAGTCTCTCATGATTAAGAGCTTTACTCCTTCTTCTCATCTTCTTTCGAAGCTTCCCCCTTTTCCTAGATGAAAACACCAAAACTTTCATATCTCGACCGTCACAACACCTTTTGCTTTATACTAAAAACTAGGTTAAAAATAGGTGAGGTGGTATTGTGTCACGGTCGTGCATGCCCTCTCACACCTCATGCCCGTGAGATACCTTGCATGGGTGTGAAAGAGTGTCTCATGCCCATGCAACCTCATGAAGGTCGTGAGTAGCTCTCTTCACTCTTCATGTTTCATATTCTTCAATTTTTTTGTATTTTGTTGTCTTCTTCTTGCTCTAATCTTCTTTTTCTTATTCCATAAAGACAACTGAGTGTGATTCTTCAAAAAATGGCTCAAATATAGTACTTTTGACTCACTTTAGCTCTTTCACTTTTGAATTGTGCCTAAAATCAAATATCAACTAAAAATGAGCATCCTAAACATTCTCATAGCAATAATCACTAAGTGTTGTAAAATAAATTCATAATCAATTAAACACATATCATTCATAAAAAAAATTAATCATACAATATGACCTTATAGAGATTAAAGGCTGCTAGATTTTCAAATTCCTGAAGAATTTTGGAAGTGGATCCATGTACAACTCATCTTAAACTATGTTTAAAGTCACTTTGGTAGTTAACAATAAATGTTAGGTGTTTCCCACATTTTCTTTGTGCAATTGTTTGAGGATATTTTAAATGATCTTCATTCTTGTGACATAAATAAATTTTTTAGTGCCACAAACCTTAACTCTAATTCCCTTTAAGATGACTTCATCAAAACCTATCAAACTAGTCAGAAAATTGTTAAATTTGAATGGTGAAATTAGTTTGAGTAATGATAGGAGAGTGATATGATAGGCTTGATATGGGGAACATGTAAAAGTAGTTTAGAAAGTCTTAGAACCACTCCAAGTTAGTCATGCTATGATTTAGCTTTTTCCTAATGAAATATTATATTTGTTGTTCTAAGTGAAGAAGTTGCCACCACATGGAATATCATAAACTTGGATGTCAGTGAAACATTATCTTAGCTTAGAACAAGGTTGTTTTGAAGAATTCATTCCTTCTTCTACTTCAAGCAAGATGTTGGTGTTTAAATCACCAATCAATAGCCAAGACTTCTAGATATTACCAACCAACCATATGATTTTTTCCCAAAGATGAGACCTTTGATAAACTTTAACGTGAGAATAAATAAATGAAACCACTTGTGATTTTTTGGTGTCTTTACATATAACTTCAACATGCGTCACTTGTTCAAAGATACTAATAGTAGATACACCCACTAATTTAAAATAAGATTCTTTGATTTGGTAATTAGAGTGATTGGTGACCTCCTTCCAGTGAGAGTAAAGCAATTGTAAAAGATAAAATTTTCCTGATTTGATTTTAGATTCCCAAACTCCAAGATGTCCAGCTTTTGTGTTCTAAAATGAATTCTTTGAGTAAAATATTTTTTGAAAGGAGCATTGGCTCATCCTATATTCCATATCCTTTGGTATTTGAGACAGAAGGTTTTTTCTTCCTGATGGACCGTCTTTTCACTGTAGTTTCAAAGACCTCATCATTCAAACTAGTGATAAAGGTTGACTAATCCTCTTTTGTGTTTCCTTAGTAGCTTGTATATCATTTTCATTGGCAGCAGGCATAGCAAAATTCTTTATTTATCTCACTAATTTTGCCATCAATTATGCCTTGTTTTTGCATATATGTTGCATGGTCATTTCTATTTTCACTCTCATCAATTAAATTAGAAAAATGAACCTGAATTTTTATATTTTTTATTGTTTGTCTTGTTGTTATTATTCTATTTAATTTCTTCAAATTCCACCAGCTTCCGAAAGAAACTTGTTTTAAAGTTACTTCCAATAGGATACCATTCCATTTTGGAGTTAACTTGCTTTGGTTTCCAAACATATGTAACTTTCAATGTATCTTTCATAGTTTTAAACTATTCATTGAGTTTAATAATAGAAATTGTATCATATAAATGAGTAATAGAGGCATAAAACCTCATAAAGTCTATTCTTGATGTCTTTATTGTCGCTTGATCCATATAAATATGTTTGCCAATATAAATCACAAGATAGCTTAAACCACTTGTAGTCCAATACTCTAAAGGCCCTCTATATATGCGTATCGATATTAGGATATTATATTATTTTATTTCTTCTAAGTTTATCCCTGGCCTTTATAATTGAAGCATTAGAGGCTTGTTGTGTACATGCCAAGGTCTAGTTTCAAGGATCTTTATAACATCTTCTTTGCAGGAGAACATAAGGAAAAATATGTTATCACTATTCACTAACATGTCCTACAAACCATGATGCCTCCAATTTCCTTGTGCCCATTGCTTCATCGCTAGAAAAGCCACCCTTCTATCGAAGAAAAAAAATCTATCAAAGTTGAACTTCATCTATAAGCACCAGCCTTCAAGACTTCTATGGGAGGGGAAACCATAAAGTGTTCTTCACATCTGTTTGGTGGAAACTAATTCAGTTTAGCATCAGGCTTATTGTCTCTTGCTACTTAAACCTTCTAATGCTAGAAGGTATATTAGCTTTTGGAGGTTATGTTTGAGGTGATTCTTGAGGTAATGTCAATCTGCAGGGCCCCCTGATGAAGAAGCTACGTAAACAAGTTGAGCTTTTTGTAAGGGTAATAATATAAGTAGAGAGTTTTCCAATTTTCTGGTGGACAAAGTGAAGGTATAGTAGTCATAAGGTAAAGATAAAAGGGACAACTGTGTAAGAAGAAGAAGAAGAAAAAGAAGAAGGTTTGAGTCAATGGAGAAGGGTTGAGCGTAAAGAGGATCACTCCAAACGCTCAAATGTGTTTGAGCTTAATGCAAGAGAAGTTTGGGGCTTCACATTACAGCAGCAGGTTAGAGCCCTTTAGAAACATTATTGTTAACTATCTTTGATGTGATAAATAGTTTTAAAGTATTAAGTGCTTTAATTATTGCAATAAGCATTATTTTGCTTGTGATTGTAGTGAGCTAAAAAAGGTAAAATCTTATTGTACGCACATCTATTTTAGAAATGTCTCTTATTATATTTTTCTAATTGAATCACATCTTTTGTGGATTGTAGATTTAGGAGTAACCAACCATGTAGTAAAGGATAGAGATGCCTTCATGGAATTCTAAAAACTCCCTTATAGAATATAATGGATTTATGTAGAAGATAACTTAAAGGTTGTTATATAAGAGATTGGAACTTATAAATTATACATGTATGGTGTCAGTCCCTAATACTACATTAAGTGTTGCATGATTGAAGATTTTATGAAGTCTTATCTATGTGTTGGTCTTAATTAGTCTTATTTTTTATGTAAAATTCCATAATGGTGTAATGGATTTATATTATATTCATGGATATATGTTAGATGATTTTATTATTTTAGATATTGTTCATTCAAATGATAATATAAGTTATTATTTGTTTGCATAATCTAGTAATTACAATATTGAAGCAATTTGGTGGCATATTATACTATGTCATATCAATCAAAATCGAATAGCAAAAGAAGGCCTCTTAGGTGGTTTACATCGAGTAGATTTACCTATTTGTGAACATTTTCTAACTAGTAAAATAATGTCAAACTCATTTAGAAGGGGAACATAAGCATCATATTTACAACAATTGATTCATTTATACATTTGTGGCCTAAGTAAAAGCACAATATGAGGTTATGTACTTCATCACTTTTATAGATGACTATACTTAGTATAGTGATATCTATTTGATTTCTCACGTGTCCAAATTATTAAGTTGTTTCATAAAGTATATGAATCTATAAATAATCAATTAGACAAAAAAAAAGCATTAAGAACTAATTAGGGATAAGAATACTTATTATCTTAAGATATTGTGTGATGAAAAAGGAATAAAAAGATAGTTAATTATTTTATGAACCCCACAATAAAATGGCATTGCTGAAAGATGTCATAGAATGATACTAGAAATGGCTACGTCTATAATGGCGTAAACAAATATGCCAAACTGAAAGATGTAATAGAATGCTACTAGAAATGTTTATGTCCATAATGACATAGGCAAACATGCCAACATATATTTAGGTAATGCATTGCTTATAACCCTTTATGTACTTAATCAAGTTCCCTCAAAATCAGTTACAAACACTTTATATGAGTTATGGATAGTAAAAAAACCCAACATGAAACATCTAAGACCATAGGGATATGTTGCCTGTGTTCATAATATCTCTTATAAATATGGGAAACCTATCTTTATTAGATAATATGGACACTCAAAAGGGTATACATTCATAGGTGAACAATGTAATGGAGGTGTAACTAAATTTGAGTCATGAGATGTCACATTTAAAAAAAAATGACTTTTTAAAGCAGTGTGATATAGGAAAAGCCCTATTTATATATGAAAATCTTGACCAAAATGATTCCATTATGAGTAATTATGAAGAGGGACTTTATTTGAGTGGGAGTACCAGAAGAATTATCTCAAGGACAATTAAGATTACAACTCACTAAAAGTTTACCTACTGTATCTAATCTGAGTGGAAGTAATTATTATGAATTTGTTTATCATGAACCAAAGTTATGTCAAAGTAATATCAGTATAAGTCCTTGACGTCATTTTGAAATAGAAGGGAAAATTCACATAATTATCCCATAAGAAGATGACAAATCAAGGAATGTACATAAGGCTCTTAATGGTCCTGTTAAGAAGAATGGATGCAAGCAATGAAAGAAGAAACGACTTCTCAGTGATCTCATAAGGACCAATGTATCTTGAACTAAGCTTGCCCTTCTTACCAAATCTCAAGACTCCTTTCTATAGAGAGGCTCTAAAAAACAATTTGCCTTTAACTATAAATTCCATCTCCCTTCTACTTGCATCCGTATAGCTCTTCATTTTGTTTTGAGCTACTTTAAGCCTCTGTTTCACCAATGTAATCTTGTCAACTATAACTTGTACCAATTTAAGTAATAAAAGTCTCCTTTCACCTTCCTCATTATAGGAAATTAGGAGTTTTGCAAATCCTACCATATAAAGCTTCATAAGGTGCCATTTTAATTCCTGAGTGGTAGGAATTATTGTAAGCAAATTCAATTAAAAGCAGATGATCATCCTATAAGCCTTTGAAATCCATAATACAAGCTCTTAACATTGCCTTCAATGTCCGTATTATCCTCCCGAATTGGCCGTCAGTCTGTAGATGAAAACTTGTGCTAAAATACAACTTAGTTTTTAAAGCCTCTTGTAAACTTTCCCAAAATCTAGAGGTGAACCTGGGATCTCCATCCAAGACTATAGAGCTTGAAACCCTATAAAGTCTGATTATCTCATCTATGTATTTCTTGGCCAAAGCATTCAAAGAATCTATCTGTTTAATTGGCAAGAAATGTGATGACTTATTTATCCTATCAACCATCATCCATATTGCATTATGCTTGTAGCGCTCCCTTACCGCAGGGTACACACCGGGGCGCCCGTGGGTCATCCCGATACATATCCGACGATAAGGGTGCACTACGAACGATCATTACTATAATCTACATGGCATCCAAATGAAAGCATTAATATAACAATAATCACTAAAACTTTGAAGCCAAACACTCTTTCTCATTAACATATCCTGAATCTAAGTCATAAACCCTTATTTATAACTCTCATCACAGTAATCAAACCCAATTGGAGCCTCTCGAGATCATAGAACATTTTATTTTCATCCCCTTTGTTTATCCACTTTCAATCTTGCCATAATTAACATATCACTATATTTTCTCTATCAATCCACGAGTATATATTCATATCTATCCCACATTTAAGGATATCCTCAGTATAACTCTGATGTTGTATTTCCTACTATATCCATCAGTACCAATACACTAAATCTTCATTTGTCAAATCGAACCATACACTTTTTCTTATTCCACGATATCCACAACTTCCATTTATCACATTCTAACATATCATCATTTTTCTCATTATTTCTAACCACTTAAACCATTGACACAGGCTCATGCATGTGACTCATATGCTAGACTGGGGATCAGTTGTCACTGTCTGCCAAGACATGACTCAAATGCATGTAACTTGACCCATAATTCGAAAACAACCCATATAAGATTGTACTTCTGGGTTCTGATACCACAAATGTAGCATACCACCCTCGTAAGGCAAGGGCTCGGATATCACCCTCGATGTCGAGTTCGGGTCTTGTGAGAGTGGGATGCTACAATACTAATAGAACATGAGCCTATATTGGTCCCATTTTCTATGTGTTGGATCGCAAAAGAAAACATGCAAGATTTGGTTAAATTGTAGATTTCAAAACTTTTTTAGAAATCATAACACAGAAAGCAATATAACCAAATCAACATGTCGATCCATACATGATACGGTATAAGGATAATATTTAACATAAGAACAACATGGTAGAAATATTACTGACTCCTTCGCCATAGCTTTAACTCCTTGTTATGCTATCCTATCCTAGGCAATATATCCTCTCCAAGGTTATGTATCCTCTTCTTCTTGTTATTGTTTCCTTTTATCGATATTGTATCCTCAACTAATCCGATCTACCACTTGTTCTTCTTGGACAACTTGGTTAACAAGATCCTTTGGTGGCAAAGGAGAAGAAAAATTTGGAGTAGATTTTTCTTAGAAGAAAGAAGCCAAAGATGAGACACCTTCTCATACAAATTTTGGCTAACATATGCATGAAAGGAGAGAGGGTCCAAAAATGCAAGAACACCTCTCTTTCACCTTGTCAATTTTGGTTATACAAGAAAAGAAAGAAGAGAAAGAGCATCCAATGTATGAAACCTTTCTTTAATCAAACATAAAGAAGTCATTAAATAAGACTCTTCTTATTTGTTTTTAGATAGCTATATGAAAAGATCAGTGTTGGGACCCGATCCGAAAACCGGATCCCAACCGGAAAACGGAAAACAAAATCGGAAAGAACGGAGTTCTTAACGAATTCGAAGCGGAACAAAATGGAAGCAAATAAATCGGCACGCGAAAACCAAGTATAGGACACGGAATTCAAATTCTGAAACAAAAACATAAAGCAACAACGGATTCGACATCCGAACACAATTAGGAAACAACTATGCGAGACGTGTTGGAAACCTTAGACATTCCAAAACCGGTATAAATTTTTTTTTCTTTTTCTCACCTTATTTATCTTAAAACCATTCTCATACTAATCAAAACCATATCGATTTCCCTTTCTAGGAAACTATTCCTCATGCAATTCTCAATTTACTTAATTCTTATTAA
>JANZLF010000006.1:7891482-7905773 GCA_026546835.1 Erythroxylum foetidum | reverse complement strand
AAATGCCATGAATGCATGTACACATAAATGCATGTGCAAACCGACTCATTCCTCTAAAATTAGAGGCCAATTGAATGCTCAATCAAAATATGCAATGCAGACTACTAGCCTGTCCAAATTGACCCATTTAAACTTCCCATCGGTGATGGGATGTTACAATGCTTCCTGCTAGTCCTTGGCAATCTCATCAAGAAATCTATCATAGTCTTTTCCCATTTCCATTTAAGAATAGACAAAGGTTTAAACTTACTGATAGGTGCTTGATGTTTTGGTTTGACTTCCTAGCACACTGAGCATTTTTTAGTATACTCCACGACATCTTTCTTCATTCCTCTCCACCAAAAGTGCTCTTTCAAATCTCCATACATTCTCATACTCCCTGGGTGCATTTCATAGGGAGCATTATGTGTCTCATCAAGAATTTCATTCTTCAATTCTAATATATCTGGATTACACAATCTGTTACCTATCACTATCTATCCATCTTTTTTATCTCTATTTCAAAAGGTTTACCATTTTTAATAGCTTCTCTGAGCAAGTACTCATCTTGTTCTTGCAATCCCTTAATATTCTCATTCAATAATGACCTTACTCTAAAACTAGCCAATACATAACCAGATTCGACTTGCCTTAATATCACCTTGAGTTCTGCTAATTCCTTCAACATAGAAAGATATACTGTCTCCACATATGCTATAGTATATTTTCTATTCAGTGCATCCGCTACTACATTAACTTTCCCCATATGGTAGTCTATCATCAAGTCATAATCCTTTAGTAGTTCTAACCACCTTCTCTATCACAAATTCAACTCTTTCTGGCTCATCAGATACTTAAGACTCTTATCGTCTATAAATACCTTAGTGGTGACTCCATATAATTAATGTCTCCATATTTTCAATGAAAAAATTATGGCAGCTAACTCTAAGTTATACGTAGGATAATTCATCTTATAAGGTTTTAATTGCCTAGAAGTATAGGTAATTACTTTATTTCCTTGCATCAACACACACCCCAATCCCTTCCTTGAGGCATCACTATATACCATATACCCATCACTACCAGAAGGCAAGGTCAAAATTGGTGTAGTTGTTATCCTATTCTTTAATTTCTCAAAACTATTTTGGCACTCCTTTGTCTACACAAACTTCTAATTATTCCTTGTCAAATTGGCAAGTGGAGCCGTTATTATAGAAAAGCCCTCTACACATCTTCTGTAGTAGCCAGATAAACCAAAGAAATTCCTCACTTCTACTATATTCTTAGGTGCTTTCCATTTCACCACAGCTTATATTTTCCTTGGACCCACAAGTACTCGTTGTTCTAAAATCACATGTCCAAGAAACACCACTTCCCTTAGCCAAAATTCACATTTATCGAATTTGACATACAACTTTTTCTTCCTCAGTGTCTCCAAGACAATCCGAAAATGTTCCTCATGCTTGTTGTCACTCTTAGAATCAACCAATATGTCATCAATAAAGACTATAACAAATCGTTCTAAGAAAGGCTTAAAGACTCTATTCATTAAATCTATGAAAGTTGCAGGTACATTCGTTAATCCAAAGGGCATGGCTAAAAACTTATAATGCCTATACCGTGTTCTAAAAACAATCTTTGAAACATCAAACTCCTTTATTCTCAACCGATGATAACCTGATCTCAAATCTATCTTGGAGAAGACTTTTGTCCCTTGCAATTGGTCAAACAAATCATCTATGTGTAGAAGCGGATATCTATTCTTGATAGTGACATGATTAAGTTTCTAATAATCCACACACATCCTTAACGATCTATCTTTCTTCTTCACAAAAAGAATTGGGGCTCTCCAAGGTGAAGAGTTAGGCCTAATATAACCTTTCTCCAACAACTCTTCTAACTGTTCTTTAAGCTCCTTCAATTCTGTCGAAGCCATTTTATAAGGCAAAATCGATATCAGTGCAGTACCAGGAAGAAGCACAATGGAAAACTCAATTTTCCTAGGTAGTGGTAGTCCTGGTAATTCCTCTCGAAAGATATTCAGAAATTTCATGAACATAGAAATGTTTTCTAACCCCTCTCCCTACCATATAGGTCAAGAAGGCTTCCTATCCTTTCCTCATCATTTTCTCTGCTATCAAAGCTGAAATAATTCTAGGCGGACTTACTTTCTTATCCCCCATAAACACCACCTTTCTACCATTGTCCAACGCGAACTCCACTGTGTTCTGTTTGCAATCTAGATTGGCATTCTACTTTTCTAATGTGTCCATACCCAAAATCATATCTAATCCCCCCATCTTCAATGACATCAAATCCATCACTAATTTTCCTCCACCAATATATATTTCACAATCTCTATAAACCTGACTAATAATAATATACTGGCCGATTGGAGTACTCACCATCAAAGGAGTATCCAATAGACTCAAATTTCTACCATGTCCAGTTCTGCTTGATAAATTAAATGAATGGGTAGACCCCAGATCAATCAAAACAATAACATTATCATCAAATAATTTAACCATACTAGTCACAACTTTCAGAGCTAATTTTGTGTCCTCCCTTGTCATTGCAAACACTCTAGTTGGTGATTGCTCCTAGGTCTCCCTAGAAGATTCACTTTCTTAGCTACATCGAATCTTCCCACTTTAGTTGTAGTCATGTGACCTACAGTCTCAGCCCTTTTAAAAGCTTGCATCTAAGTTCCTTCTTGTCTTGCATACTCCGGACACTCTCTATCCATGTGTCCTTTTTCTCTCCATAGTTGAAACAAGCTCCAATCAGCCTAAAGCACTCCCCCTTATAAAATTTGCCACAATGATCACATTGAGAAATTGGTGGCTTATCCCCCTCTCCCTTTCTATTGCCTCCAGCCATTGAGGCTTGATGAGAAACAGTTCTCGTCTGTCTAGATCTGCTTGCTCCACTGCTCCTCTTCTCATACTGCACAGGAAAAGTTCTGGCACTCCTCTTTGATATAGGAGTACCACCTCCCCTCTTGAATTGTTCTCTCCCTTTTCTCTTTCTATTCACTGCACTCTTTATGTTTTTCACATTTTTAACCCTTAACGTCACTTCAACCAGCTGTTGAAAATCACAGAAATTTTGTGCCACCACTTTTTCCCTAATGGCCAAATGTAATCCCGATTCAAACTTATGGCACTTAGCTACCTCACTCATCATCATCTCAGCTACATATCATGACATCTACGTAAATCTGCGCTCATATTCGCTCATGTCATCTCCCTCTAGGTGAGACTAAAAAATTTCCTCTACTTCTACTGAATATAAACATCAGATAGATACTTCTTCTTATAGACAGCTAGGAAGTCCTTCCATGCCAATATTGGCGGTTTCGTCTGACTCCCTAGCATACCTTCCCACCAATGCAAAGCATCTACCTGTAGCAGACTTGCAGCATACTTAACCTTCTTATCATCTTCACAATCTATTTGCTCCAATACCCTTTCTGTCTTCCTCAGCCAGGTTCCAGCTTCTTCTGGATCAATTGTTTTATAGAAGTCCACTATCCCATACTTTCTAAGTCTATCAAATTGTTTTGTCTTCTTTACGGGGGCCGGAGTAGAAGTTTGTGGCATTTGGCCTATGGCTTGGACAAAAGCCTGAGCAAATGCCTAGAACAACCTTGGATATAATTGAGTAGGCACTTGCTCCTATGGACGAGGAGACTCTTATGTCTGCGATTGAGAGGGCCCACTATGGGCCCTATAAAAACTTTAGCATTTCCTGTGGCTCTAGACTTGTCAGTATTCTCCTCTCTTGGTGGAGAGCCAGTGCAATTAATCCTTGCAAAACTTCTCGTGTCCTTCTACAAGGTGACATCTTACTCCTTCAATTATCTTACGTTTCATTTTAATCTTATTTCCTACATGTATGCATGATATGTATGTCACTTAATGCAATCAATCAATTTACAATGCAAACAATTTATCATACATCATATAAATTTATATTACTACCTATCCTAAACCTAGGAATCTAAAAAATCCTAAGCTTTGATACCAAACAATATTAAGTCTGGGTCCCATTATTTATCCTGAGACGACCGTTTGGGGGCGATCGGGTAAGGATCATGCGAAAAGAAAGTCGAAACCTTCAGTTAAAGATAAAAATTCAGCAGCAACAATTGGCGAGTTCGTCGCGGCAAGATATAGGTTCGCAGCCGTGAAGCTATGGAATGCTTTCCATAGACCTTTCAGGAGGAGCTCACCACGAAGAAATCCCAAGGTCGAGTGACTGCATCCTTCGGGATAAATAAGCCACAACAAATATTTGACTTAACCACGGCAAAGTCCCCTGATCAAATTCAGGAACCTCTTGAGACAAATACGTTGTGGTGAAAGTCAGGCTTTATTGTGGTAAAGTCATCAAAAATCAAACAAAAACACCTTCGTCACGGCAAAACCTTCGTTTCACAACCCAGGACCCAACATTCAAACTCTATCATACACTTCTATTTCCAACCATAACAATCAACAACTCAACCAAAGAATAATACTCATATACACAAAGGAAACTTCTTCAATTCTCAATCATATTGCTAAAACAAAATAAAGTTTATATCATCCATTACATCGTTAGCTTAATACAAATAAAAATGAATGCTCATGTTCAATATGTTACTAAAGCTACCTAAAAGTAATTGAACTAACTTAGTTACTAAATGTAGCTATGTCGGAGTTTCCAAATGCCTTGCAAGGATCAATGATCTTCTCGTTCTGTACCTGAGGAGTGAAAAATAATGGGTTGAGCTACAAAGCTCAGTAGCTAATACATTTATAGCCATTAGTAACGAGCCATACAATTCAAGCATATATATATCGATATAGAAACATCTGCATCTCATATTACACTAGCCATTCAATTATCCACAATTCTAGCTCAAAACTCAAAGTTAAGGAAGTTATCACATAACACATAACATGTATACTTCACCATCAAAACATAATCACTCAAATGCATCATATTTGACAAGTTAATGATAAAATGCACAAACAATTGGCTTGAGAGTTCCCATGGGTCGAAACGTAGAAACCAAAGTTTACACCATGAACAAAATGAGTCCAATCTTAGGATCTCATCTGCCACAAGTGGGTAGCCAAGAGAAGGCTTTAGGTCAATGTACACTTGACGAATGAAATAGTTTCTTTCTTGCCCAAACTTATGCTCAATTCATTTCATTACATGCTTATACTTTCATATTTTTTCCTTTTTGATTATAAAAAATGTCATACCATCTTTCAATGTATGACATGATAATGCATCATAATGCAATTTCCAACATTCACAACAATTTAAATCTGAGCAATTAAGCATACACACACATAAATAAGTAATTTGCCCATTTACACAATAACCATTGTGAATCCAAGCTCAAGATTGCCTTTCCTCTTGCTCTTGGGTAAGGTTTTCTTGGTTTCCTAAAACAAACCAATTTTCATTCAACACAACATTCAAATGGAAATTCATAAAACTTCAATAATAAAAAAATGTTAAAATGGAGTTTAAGCATAACCTACCTATAGTCCATTTAGGTTAGAAAAACCAAACCTAGTCTAGAAATCCACAACACCCATTTCTCTAATCCCTTTTCTAACAAAACAAGAAGGAAAGATGAAGAAGATTACCTTAGTTTAGCCAAATCCTCTTCATTGTTCTTCTTTCCACGTTTTCTTTCCTTCTTTGATAGCCTCCATGATTTTCTTCTCTTCTTTCTTTCTTCTCTACATTTTCTTCTCTTTTTTTCTCTTCTTCCACGATTTCTCCCCTTCTTTCTCTTATTCAAGAGCATTTTTTATTCTTGTTTTTCCAAGTTTATCCTTCCCTTTGTTGTCCTTCCAATTTTTCCCTCTTCATTTAATCAAAAGACTACTTACTCCTTAGGCTAGTTAAATCTAATATCTTAACTATACTTTAATTTAATTATAACATTTCCATTCAAAATTCTAATTCTTACTTATGTCCACTAAATTAATGGACTCAAATATAAAAAATAAATAAACAAACAAATCATAAATAAATTAATAATTAATAATAAAAATTTTAAAAAAATTGGGACCCAACAAAAGATATGGTTGAAGTTGCATATATTCTTAGAATTAAAATTTCAAGATACCGTTCAAAAAGATTATTCTCACTTTCTTAATTAACTTATATTCAAAGGATTTTAGAGCCATTCTATATGTAAGATTGCAAACCAATAGACAATTCTATTATTAAGGGTAAAGGTTTCAGCAAGAATTTTTGCCCAACTACACAATAAGAAATAAAAAATGAAGAAAATTTCCTATTCCATTACGATTGAAAGTCTCATATATATCATGATATGTACATGGTCAGATATTTGTTACCATGTTGGAACGGTGAGAAGATATCAATTAGATCCACGACAAACACATTAGAAAATAGTAAAGATAATACATAAGTATCTAAAAGGTATTATTGATTATGCATTATGTTATCAAGACATTGATCTACATATACAAGGATATACAAATGCAAAATGGGGAGGAGATTTAGATGAGTGAAAATACACCTCTGGATTTGTTTTCTTACTTAACAATGGTAATATATTATAGAAGAGTATGAAAAAACTAACATATTGCTTAATCCATAATAAAAGTTAAATTTAAAGCATTTTTAGCATCATTACAAGAAGTTGTATAAATTAGACGATACTTGGTTAATTTAGGGGTCACCTAAAGTGAGACTAATCATGTAACAATCAACTATAACAGTCAAGTAGTAATCGCTTATACAAATGACCCTAAATTTCATTATAAAACTAAGTATAATTATGTGAAAGATATAATTACACAAAGAGAAGTGATCATGAAATATGTACTACATGAGATATGGTGGTAGACCTAATCATAAAACCAAATTTTCGAGATATACATTAGGCATGTGAAATCACTAGGATTATATAGATATTTAATGCAATTAGTTAACATTTCCCTATCTATGTTCATTTAAAGTATTATCATGTATAAATAAAATATGATTTGATATTATTTATTAGTAAAAGGGTTACTTAATACTTGATTATGAAATATGTTTATTTTGTATGATATATTTTTTCATATGAATCGAAGAGTATATCAGAAAGATAAAAGACTAGCCTTCTCATACAGATAATCAACTCTAGTATTTATGGTGACTAGAGATGAGATAGGTTTTAAGTTTATTGTCAAGAAGATAATTAATATCTAAATTAAGGAACTTAAACCGCAAATGCCAACTTAAATGGTAAGTGAAAAAGAAATCGATTTAGAGTAATCATATAGTCACCATATTTGTCTTAAATTACTAGATGAGAGTTTATAAAGATAAAATTAAGACTAGACAAGTAAACTCAAGTTAAACATTATGTTTAAACCAATATATGTACAACATTGCATTTATAAAAGATATACGTTTCAAATTAAAAGGAATTAATAATGTATCACATAACTTTTACCATATATGGAAAAGCAACTATAAAAGGGATTAATGTAAATCAAAAGATCTCAACTCACCCTGAAGTTAAGTGAACCTCTTAATATACCCTTAAAACTCTTTTCCAATTCTTAAGAATTAAATTTAAGGTTCGCTACTTTAGAATGTTGAATGTTACTAGAAGATTATGTTTGAAACAATCTTATGGGACGATTCTTGGAAAGTAAATTAAATTCAATTCAAGATAATTTAGAATAGAGGAAGGTCATTTTGATTGGTAAATTGCTCAAGAAAAATTACGCATTTAAAAGTGGCCATTGACTCTTAATAAGAAAATTGAATACATTTATAACATGATAATCTACTCAATGATCGATTCAATACTCAAAATGTCATATGTTTATAGTAGATATATGTAACAAATTAAGGCACATATTTTCATAAAGTGAAATTTAGGTATTCTATATCTTGTTACCAAGCTACAATGTATAGTAATGTCACACTTACCACAATCTTAGTTTTTGTAGGAAATATTTTATAGAAAAATTGAATAAAATTGTCGACATTCTTGTGCAGCAATTAAGTTTAATTCCTTAAAAACCTAGCTTAACTTTCCTTTATTATTTCTCAGAGTTATGGTTTTTATATCGTACTAGCTAATACCAATTAGAAGGTTTTGTACAAGTTAAAAAACATTGTGGAAAAATTAGATTTACATATTAGGTCAAAGTTTAGGTGGTATCAAGAATTTTGAGTTGCTGTCAATCAATACTGATATGTATCTAAAATATCGATAAAATATAGGGACCATATTATGATTTTAGATAAATTAATAATTAAATTAAAAATAAAACCATTTATCTAAGTTTCCTCTTCTCCCCAATCCACGACTGAGTTATCTACTTTACCTCTAGCTCTTTTAAGATATCTCAACTCTATTGAATCTGAAAATACTCATTTCAACTGTCTGAAAATCGCAGCTCATATCACCATACTTTAAGAAAATTACCTCAAAGATCTTTATTTTTAACATGCAAATATGAAGAGCCATAATTTCAAAAAAATCAGAAAAAGAAATACTGAAAAAAAAGAAAGAAAAAAGAAAAATCAAAGAGAGAGATAATCTAAGAACCAAAGAAGAAAGGTGGATAGGGACATAAACTGATGGCTTAAATAAGGAAAAAAAAGATAAATAGGAGAAAGCAAGAATGTTCGATCTTTATTTTCGAGCAATAATGTCACTATTCCTGTAATAGTTTACAACTGAAAACTTCATATATGATTTCGAAAAGAAAATTTTAATCAGTTTTAAGTACATGTAAGTATGACATAACAATAGTTTGCAAATTTTTTTAAAATTAAAAGCACATATGATATCTTAGTGGTAAATATGTTTTATCCATTTAATTAGGCAATAGGCACAATTAAGTAAAATAAAGCCTAAAATACATATAAAAAAGAAAAATTTTAGAAAGAAAATAGGAATATCATATTTTAAAGAATAGTTATACCCTCATCGATAGCTTTTGCTAAAGAGAAGTTTTGTTTTTATTTAGCTTTAATGAATATAAAGTAGCTAAAGTGCTAAACTTCTAATAGAGGTAAAAAAAATTTAAATCCCGTAGAAATTGTGAAAAACTTGAAATAACATTATTGCTTCCTTCTAATCACTTCAGTTTATGCCTTTGTATTACTATCAATTCACTAAGTTCCCAAAAATTCTTGTTTGATCTTTTGTAGCTATGGAAAACAATAATTTATTTAGACATTATATAATAATATATTTAAGAATTATTTTATAATTTTAAATTTTGACGTATTAATTTAAAATTTTAAAATTTTAAAACATTATTTGATATTGATTGATATAAGTACTATACTGTATTAGAATTAAACTGACACCAAATTTTATACAATATTTACAATTTTGTGATTACCGACCAATGAGTTCTATTGTTTTTAAATAGCTCACACTACTTATGTGTTTACCTTTCGCTCATATTCTTAACACACAAATTTTTTAGGACAAATTAATTAAAAGATAAATAAGAGAGATACGAAAAAACTAACCTTTTGTTGATCTATTTACATTTACATGGTAACTTAATATTAAGGTTTCAAGCAACTTCTAACTTAAAGCACTCCACAAAATAATCATTCAAGATCTTCCTACTAAGAGCTCTCGGAAAAAAAATTTCTGTTAAAACTCTCAACTATGTTACAAAAATTGAATGTACTCAATATTGCAAATAAACTATACCCCCTTTTTGCTCTTGATTAGAGTTGAAAGGGTGTTTTTATTTATTAATTAAGAAAATGAGCTTTATTTAACATTTTTAAAAATAATATTCTAATTTATTAGGGAAAGAATTTCTAATTTATTTGAAATTAATCTCTAAATAAAGAATATAAATGACTTTTTTAGTTACATTTAAAGATATTTTGTTTAATTTTAAAAGTGATTTTCTTTAATATTAGAGAATAATTTTCTAATTAAGAAAAAGTATTTTACAAATTACAAAAAAAAAATAGTTTTTTAATTAGATCAAAATTTCTTGTTGAATTTTGAAAAAGAAGTTTTTCTAAATTATAACAAGTAAAAAGTGTAATTTTATTGAAAGTTTTTTAATTAAAGAAGTCAAAATAATTGGAAATAGTTTTCAATTGAATTTAAAATTTTTTAAATCTAATTAAATTTCTATTTGAAATATCAATTTAATTTATTTAGAAATCAATTAGTTTAATCTAATTTAATTATCAAAACAGTTGGAAATATCATCTTAGATTACTAAGGATCAATAACTGGAATGTCACCTAACAGAATGTTATCTATTTAATTTAAGTTTAGTTGATTTGATGTTTTATTTATGATATTTTACATTCATTTTATGTTTGATGAGACTATTTGAATTAAATCTCTCATTAAAATATTTAAATACATGTTAATAACATGATTGGTGCCTTCCATTGTTATAATACAAAACTAGAGTTCTGCTTCTTCTTAGGCTTGTCGAGCAAACCCAAGGCATCTTTAACCTAAATATGTTTATTCATATAACAATAGGTTATGCCTAACTAAATTTATGTAGTTTGGATAAGAAAACTTATTATCATATAATTTAGAAAGAGGGTTGGGGATAATATATAAGATATGTTTTGATAAGAGTTGTCACCTAACACAATGTTATCTATCTAATTTAAGTTTAGTTAGTTTGTTGAACAAACTCAAGATCAACGGATCTAAGAGTGAGGAATACTTAGAGGTTAAGAAACAAACTGGCAAAAGTATTACAACACTTAGATCAGATCAAGGTAGTGAATGCTTAAACTACAAGTTTCTTAGTTACTTAAAAGAGAATGGGATTCTCTCACAATGGTCTCCTCCTATAACTCCACATTATACTGGAGTTTTTGAGAGGCAAAATTGTACACTATTATATATGCTACATTCCATGATGAGTCATACAACCCCTCCTATGTCCTTTTGGAGATATGTTATTGAAACTGCAATATTGTATCTTCTAAATAAAGTTCCATCTAAATCGGTTGATAAGACACCATATGAGATATGGACTGGTAGAAGACCTAGATTATCACATTTAAAGATTTGGGGATGTGAAGCTTATATGCAGCGTGCTATATCTAATAAGCTTTAAGCTAAATCAGATAAATAAAAATTTAAGGGGTATCGAAAGAGAGTTTTGGTTATCAATTTTTATCATCCTATTGAGCAAAAGGTGTTTATCTTAAGGCATGCTACATTCTTAAAAAGAGATTTTATTCTCAAAAAAAGTGATGGGAGTGAGGTTGAAATTAGAGAAGTTCAAAGGTCATAAATTCACATCAAAATGGAACAAAAATCTCAAGTTGATATATACGATGTACAACCAAGAGTTTAAGAAACACATAATCTATGATAAACTAGTAGGATATGTCGTCCTCCCACTAGATTAAATCTATATATTGCGTAGGGAAAGGGTAATGTATCACTCGTACATAATGAGCCTACTACTTCTAAATAAGAAATGTCTGACATTGATTCTTTAAAATGGGAAGAAGTTATGAGATTTGAAATGGAACCTATGTATACTGACCAAGTATGGAATTTGGTTGATGCACCTACTGGTATTGTACCTATTGGATGCAAATGGGTTTTTAAGAGAAAAATTGACATGGATGGTAATTTACGTACGTATAAAGCAATATTAGTGGTTAAAGGTTACAAATAAAAGCAAAGGGCTGATTTTGATGAAACCTTTTCATTAGTAGCTATGCTAAAATCCATCATGATCTTGTTAGCTATAGCAACGTATCATGATTATGAAATTTGGCAGATGAATGTCAAAACAATATTTCTTAATAGAATTTTGCAAGAGGATGTGTATATGACACAACCTGAAGGTTTTTAATTCAAGAGATTTCTTAATCAAGTATGCAAGTTGCAAAGGTCCATTTATGGACTTAAGCAAGCGTCACGAAGTTGGAACATCCGTTTTGATGAGACAATCAAAGAGTTTGATTTTATCAAAAAATGTGGATGAACTATATGTCTATAAGAAGGCTAGTAAGAATGCAATCATTTTCTTAGTATTATATGTGGATGACATATTGCTAATTGGAAACAACATACCTATGCTACAGTCTGTAAAGATTTGGTTATCTAAACTTCTCTATGAAGCATATAGGAGAAGTAGCCTATATTCTGGGAATAAAGATCTATAGAGACAAATAAAAAATGTTGGACCCCGATCTTTAAGTGAATTTTAAAAATATAAAAAGTATGAAATAAGTAAGTTCGTATGGGAAGTTTGTATTAGATGTGATTATGTTTTAAGAAATTGATGAGAAAAAGAATTGATGGAGTTTGATGATTTTGAAATTTGAATAGATTTGTATCGATTATACAAGTTTAAAGTGGATGAGTTGATTGAAATTAAGTTGAAAATCAAGAAATAAAGAGAGAAAGTGTGAAAATATGAAAAATTGTAAAAAGTTTGACTTTTTGGCCTTTGAAAGTTGACTATTGATTTAGGCAAAATTTGATAAAATGGTCTTCTGGAAACTTATAGATTATGTTAAGAGCTTTCTGTAGACATAAAGTTTGCAATTTTTCGATATCGGGATTGAAAGTTATGATCTTTGGAAGTAAGTGTATTTTGCTTTGGATTTGGAAAATGCTCTAAGTGTAGGATTGTATATGTTGTGTTTTGAGGCGATTTCCATACTGATGTGTATGGAATGAGATCAAGTAGCCTTCTTGATAGTTGTAGAGATTGCTTTTATCTTTCCATTGATATAAAGCACGAAAATATTGGATAGGGGAGTAGAAAGTTATGATTATTAGAAGTTTTGATGCTGTTTAGTATGAAGTTGATCGACCAGTCACTTTGTGTGGAGTTTTTGAGCTATTTAGAGGTCGATCTGATTTCTAAGGCCTTAATAAAAGTTGTAGAGGGTTCTTTTACCTTTCTATAGAAACCAAGTTTGTCAAATTTGGAGTTCTGGATAAAAAGTTATGATGTTTACAAGTTTTGGTAATGTGAAGAGTTTATTAATCGGTCACCTTGTAGCAAACTTTTGACCCCTTTAAAGACCAAGCGTGCCTTCGAGTCCTTCTTGAAAATTGTAGATCTTTCTTTTAGCTTTCCAACGAAATAAACCACGACTGATTTGGAGCTCGGAGTCAAAAGTTATGAGGGTTTAAAGTTTGAAGGCCGAATTGGGTGCCGACCTACCTCTGTTGGCCGAGCCGATCTCTATCGGCCGAGCCGACTTCTGTTGGCCGACAGATCTTCGTTCTAGCCGAGCTTTGATTTTCTGACCGAGCTCTGACCTCCCTTCACTCTTTTGAGCATAACTTCTTCGTCCGACGTCCGATCAATCTGATTATTTTTGTAAATTAAACTAGAGAGATGGGGCTACAAATGTTATGAAGGAGTCGATCAACAATGTAGCCTGTAAGACTTTCAAATACCGGTCGGAAGTTAGGTATAGTGTTCAGCCTCAGTGTTGTAATGGCTGAATAGTGTTTAGTATTATAGGTCGCTAGAGCTCGCTAGAGCTCGGATTGAGTTGATTCATTTTTCAAATTAACCTAGAGAGATGGGGCTACAAATGTTAGGAAGGAACCGATCGACAATGTAGCCTGTAAGACTTTCAAATACCGGTCGGAAGTTAGATGTAGTGTTCAGTCTCAGTTCTGTGATGGCTGAACAATGTTCAGTATTTTGGAGATATCTCAATCGGTAGAGCTCCGATCGATCTGATTCTTTTTGTAAATTCAAATAGAGAGATGGGGCTACAGATGTTATGAAGGATCTGAGCTATAATGTAGCCTCAAAGACTTCCAAATATAGGTCGGAAGTTCAGTGTAGTGTTCAGTCCCGACGTTGTAGTGGCTTAACAGTGTTCAGTATTTTGGAGATATCTCGATTGGTAGGGCTCTGATTGAGTTGATTCTTGTTTCTAATTAAAACAAAGACATGAGGCTACAAATTTTATGGAGGAGTCGAGCTATAATTTAGCCTCTAAGACTTCCAAATATGGGTCGGAAGCTAGGTGTAGTGTTTAGTCTCGAGTCTGAAGAGCATACTTCAGTATTTTTGAGATATTTTGAGATATAGAGCTCCGATCGACTTGATTCTTGAAGCGATGGATTTGTAAGACATAGAGGGACATTTTATAGAAGAAAGTTTTGTTAAAGTACTTCATGTACCTGATCGAAATAATCAGACAAGATGTCAGTTTTAAAGACCAAGGAAGGGACAATTTCGGAAGTTTACTTAAAGGGTTAAGTTTATAGGCTTAAATGGAGGGGCATATGGGTCATTCCCCATTCATTAAATGACATG
>JANZLF010000006.1:7848521-7863787 GCA_026546835.1 Erythroxylum foetidum | reverse complement strand
ATAATAATAAATGTAATATCAATAAGGAATTTAATACTAATAATAATAAATATAATAAATACTCAGCAATAAAATTTAATAATAATAAGAAGAAATTTAATAATAATATGTAACAGTCATTATAATAATGGAAATAAAATTAATTAATAAACTATTAGAATAATAATAATAATAATCAAAATAATAATAATAAATAAATAAATAAATACATAAACAAATACAGTTAATAATAATAATGAATTTAATAATGTTATGAATAATAATAATAAACATTTTTAATTAAAATAGTACATTTATTGATAATAAGTAATATACTGAAGTACAAAACTAATCATAATAATCACATTAATAAAATAATTAAGATTTATAAATTTTAGAATAATAAGAAGGAAATTAATCATAAGAAGGAATTTTATATTATTAATATAAATAAATTAAATCAAACAAACTTAAATAATGATAAGGAATATAATCATAATAATGAGAATCGATACTCTCGCGATCGCGATAATTTCTGGTAGTCTCGCGAGAACGAGACCTCGCGATCGCGAGATCGCCTATCCTCCTTCCCTTATTCTTCTTCTTCTATACAATTATTATTATTCACCATTATATTATTATTAATAATTATTATGTTTCTTTAATTATTCTTATTAATTTAATTGTTTAAAATTTTGATAATTATCAATTTTCTATTTATTATTATTCGTATTGTTATTTAATTATTTTCTTATTGATTATATTAAATAATATGATTAAATTCCTCATTATTATTATTTTTTGATAATAATAAGGAAAAAATTATATGCTTATTTTTGCTAATTCCTTATAATCAGTTTTAATTTATAAATTATTTTACGAATTATTATGATTATTTCTAAATTTATATTTGTTATTATTATTATAATTTATATTATAATAATTTATAATAACCTTATATTTCTTTAATTATTCTTATTATTTTAATTATTTTCAATAATGATAATTATAATTTTCTTATAATTTGTTATTTTAGAAATTATTTCAGGGATTATCGTAAGTTGTGTTAATTTTATATTCCTTATTATTATTCACCATTATATTATTATTAAAAATTATTATGGTTCTTTAATTATTCTTATTAATTTAATTGTTTAAATTTTTATATTTATTAATTTTTTACTTACTATAATTCTTATTATTATTAAATTATTTATTTATTAATGATATTAAATAATATCATTAAATGCCTTATTATTTTTAATTTTGTTCTTAATAAGAATAAGCAAAAAACTAGAAAACAAAAATTTTTTGTTTTGAAGTTGGCTTTGGAATAACGTTGAGTAATTTAATTTTAGATTGAGAAATCCAAAACTTGCTTTGGATTTGGCTTAAATACAACGCCTATGGGTGAGTCTCACATGCGTTTGTACATAAGTGAAGAGCGTCTATCCATTCTTAATAAAAAACGACGCCATTTTATTATTAAACAAAACAAGACAGGGTAAGACTGGACATAAGATTTAGACTTCTAAGTTATACATGCCCAGCCTTTTTCTTTTGTAACCAAACTATTTTTTCTCTTCATTATATGAGATAAGTCATAACTTGTTGTGATGGGAAATCAACTACAGTGTCATTGCCTATGGGTGCAGCAGTTGTAACATAATATATAGGACAAAACTGTATTAGGATTCTCAAAATTTTCTCATTCATTGAAGTTTACTTTGCTTGCCCAACCTGGAATGCGTATTCTCGTAATAGGTTTCTTATTATTCTACCAGTCTAAATATCCGTCAATTTATCATGTACGCCAAGGGCAAGGATCAAGAAGAGGATGAGGAATTGTGAAATGTTCCCACCAGCTATATAACTTCGAAGCAAGATGAAAGTATTAACCGTCTTTAAGACAAGAATATATCTTCAGAAATACAAGAGTGTAAATGTATTTAAATTTATAATCATATTTAATTAGTACTAAAACAATGTGCACTGTATTTAGGGATGCTATTTGTTATTATGATGTAAAGAATGAAATCAATTATCTGACGATTTAAATGAGATAAAAATGTTCATCAATTTTTCTGTACTGGGCTCTAGGTGTATGCTTCAAGCCATACAAAGATTTCTTGATCATGTTGTGTTCTTCCTTCATTGTTGCAACTCACTTTGGATTCTTCTCAGCTTCCTAGTAATCTGCAAGTTCAAGGATCAGAAAGTGATCATGTACCTCTAATAAGAACATCATCAACCAATTCATCTTTATTCATCTGGAACTTTGAAACCTGATTTGGAACTGAAGTTGCTTGCTCTTCTTTCCAGTTCCATTCTTCATTCTCAATAAAGTGCACATCTCTGCTTACTATAATTTTCCTTGAATGTGGCTGGAAAAATCTATAAGCTTTAGAGACAGTGCTATAACCCACAAAAATTCCATCTTCTACCTTTCTATCAAGCTTATCTCTCCTAATTTGTGGCACATAAGCAAAGCACAAACTACATTCTTACTGATATTTAAACAATTTCACAAATACAAGGGTTGCACTCATATGTTATCCCCCCCTTTTTTTTTATATGCATAAACCTATGACAAACTTACCACTATATAATAAAAAACCTTGATGCACTTGCTAATTGTCATATAATAGTGTAAACAAAATATTTTCAATAACCTTTACTTGAGAATTTACAATAAAGTATCTCAAAAAGTGATATATCATATAAAACATAGTGCTAGATAAATATATTAGACAATAAAACAATATTTATTTCCTTTATTTCAAATCAATTATGGCTTTAAATTTTTTATTTAAGCTTTTTGGAGTTAAAGCTTAATTATTAACAACGTAATAATACTAAAAACTAAGAAATTCGATGTTATAATACTATAAACTTAGAAATTCATCTTTATGCATCTATAAGACCCCAAAAGCAATTTAAAATAAATTTAGTAACGTTTTCTAATTTTTTAATAACTTGAAATTTTTCTTATAGTTCGCTAATATAAATGACTTTCCTTTATTACAGATCTTTTACTAATAGTCTTTTCAATAACATATGAAGAATTATAGATTTTATTTGGAGGTAAATGCATTATATATAAACTATATGATAAGAAAAATTGGTATTAACATATTTTACTTCAAAAGATAACTATATACTTAAGTTTTTTTTACTATAAAAATATAGCTTTATTTATCTAAAAAAAGATAGAAAGATCAAGGTTCATCTGAAAAATAGTATACAAAATGTGTTATACAAAATAGGTTTAAAATTAGCATCAAAGTTTAAGTAAATGACTCCTACAAAATCTATAACAATGAGTACTAACTCATCCTTATTTAGTTGTCTCCTTAATGTGAATCATTGCATTATAGAAGAAACATAAGAAAAAGGTCCACTATCTAGTCACCAAACACTTGACATGGCTATACAATATTAGGTTTATAAATGACAGAAGTCAAAATTTTACTTGGTAATTCCTATCTTTCTTTCCGGATCTTGTATATATGTAATCCTATGTATAGGATCTTTCTTCTTATAAAATAAAAATTTAATATTCTTTATAACATCCATAAAATCCCCCCTAACACTCGTATAATCTTATTCTTTAAGTGGAGGATTTCTAAGAGCCTTACCTTTGAGTTTTATAAGTTTGGTTTTAGATTTTGGTTTAGTGGCAATTAGTGCTACCGGTGATGTGTTTATTAGTTTTTCTTCTTTACAACACAACAAGTAAGGAATTAATGTCTTAGACATCATCTTGTGAGTTATAAGAAGTAACAAAGATACTAGACTATGAGGGAAGTGTATTCAAAGATTGGTGAGCAATATAAGCATCATGAATGACTATGTTTAAGGCTTTGAGTTTTACTCTATAAATGAACCATCCTGATAATATATTCTCTTATACTCTATAAATGAACAATCCTGATAATATAGTTTCTTATTCTCGCAACCCTAGTGTATCTCATGGAATCTAATCTTTAAATTGGGGAAAAAAAAGTTTGTACCTTTGAGAAATATTACTAAAAAAGTCCTTTGTTATGATTTTTTTTTTTGGGTTTGGGTACTCTAGCTAATAAATAGATGGTCAGGTATAAAAGTCTTGATGATCAAGTAACATATTCTATTAAACTTTTACCAAGTTGTATAGGTTGCTTTTTAGCTTCAAAATTGACAAGTATGAGAATAAATGGATTTTCTTTTGACTATGTTCAAATTAAAGTATGTCATCTCCAAAGTAGATTTCACATCTTGTCTTTACTTCTTGAAATTGAAACCAATTAGCATTTTAATCGTAACGTTACTGTTATTTACATAAAAGGTAACTACAAAAAAAAGTATTATAAATAATCAGCACAAATATATGATAATAATGATACTAAATGTTATAAATAGTATCTATTGTGAACGTCGTACCAAATATATCATGAAACACTAGTGAACATAATACATAATACATAAGAATAAGATCTCTATAAAAAAGTGATCCTACTTACACACCATTCATTCTCATGGTTCTACCTTATAGGTATATAAATTATTCAAGAAACAGCTATCCGCCACCAAATACTTTTATACACTTATCAAAATTTCATATTTGATTAACATTTATAGATAGAAGAATCAAATACAAAATCAGAGACGTCCTCTACTATATAAGTAAAAGAATCCAAATACCAAATTAAAAGATTGTTAGGTGACTACATTCTTACCGATATTGAAACAATTTAACAAATAGAAGGGTTACACTCACCCTCAAGGGGTGTGGCTCGATGGTTGAGAGCGGGACTTAATTTTCGTTAGGTTCCAGGTTCGATTCCATGCTAGCCCCTCTTGTAAGAGCCTGGGGCAGCCGGGGTTTTACTTGTAGATGGAGAACTAGTTGGGTCCTCAATGATGAGGTGCGCTCGCTTGGCCCGCCTATGGGGTGATGCGCCAGTTGGGCCCTCAGAGAGGTGTGCCCTCTTGGCTCGCCTACGAGGTTTCTTCGAATCCAAAAATAAAAAATAAAAAAATCTCATAATATGTCAATATCTTGAGATATCTGAATGTCTCAAAAGAAATAAAATCATAGTCAAATTGTATATATGCCTAATAAGCTTTAATATGTTTAAATTTGACACAACCTTTAAGATTTTCTCTTGTATTATAGTGCAAAATATTATGTATAACTAAGAATCAAATGATGATTTTCAATATATAAACAATGTGTTCGTAATACATGAAAACAAATCCATATATAGAACAAATTTACAATCATCTTTAATAGTATCAAACGACTTCAAAACATCTGTACTGTAGACATGTCTATGAAAAATGGTAAGGCAAAGTCTTTTAGTTAGAGGATCAACTAACATATGCTCAATCAAAATATGTTCCGCTATAATGTCACTTTTATTTATAAGCTCCTTTATGGTTAAATAGTTGATCTTCAACTATTAGACCCTATGATTAAGAATGGCAATGGGTTCCCAAGCTCGGCCCACCTATGTCTCGAAACCAGAGCCCATCTAGACTCGAACATCCAAACCTCACCAACTCATCACCGTTAACTTTGGTGGCTCATTGCTCCCTCTTCTCCTCCTTTGTACTATTAATTAAGGTTGAAATTAGCGTCATTCTCTACCAAAAACCTCAATTGCATAAATGAAACTATGTTCCTATAATTATATTCCAATCAATTAATAAACCATTTACAATATAACTTATGATTTTAAGGTTCAAAATCACCTCAATTTATGTTTCGTTGCTTCACTAATACACAACAAGAAGATTTGTTACTTTGTTGGGAGACAATGACAATAAGATAACTGCTCACTTTCAAAGTCGCTTGTGTCATCCCAAGTTATGACTTGAAGTACCTTTTTTCACCACCCCCCCCTTCTCTTTTTTTATCATTTCTTTCATATTTGTCATTGTCTTTAAGGATAGGGCATTAAGATTTCATGTGGTTGACTTTTTATATATAAAACAAATAATGTTATTTGATTTGCATTTGTATCTTTCTTACTTTTGTTGAAATCTTTTCTTTTACTGAACTTTTTGTCTTAAAAAACTTCTTAAATTTTGTAGTCATATAAGTGATATCTTCCTTATCGCTTTCACTTGTTGATGTGTCTTCTTCTTCACTTGATTTCTACATTGAGTTTTAAAAGCTAAGTTATTCCTTTTATAAGATATTTCTTCTAGTGATGTGTCTTTAAGTCTCATTTCATAAATGAAAAGAGATGTAATGAAATTTTCTAATATCATAGTTAAGTCATTTGCTTCTTGAATTGATGTCACTTTTGCTTTCTAAGTCTTTAAAAGACATCTAAGTAATTGTCTCACTATTCCACGGTTAATATATGTCTTGCCTAAGCCTTAAAGGAGCATTGATAATATCAATAAATATAACATGCACGCTAAAAATACTTTCATAAATATTTTATATGAAAATTTTAATATTGATACGCCAGCATGTTTACTTTGCCTTCCTTGACTTGATTTATGCCCTTTTGTGTAACTTATAATGTATGCCAAATTTCATAAGAAACATTTCACAGATGAAAACTCTATTAAATTGATTTCTTCTTAATGCATAAAATAAAATGTGAATAACCTTTCTATTGAAGAAAATTAATTTCTTATCCTAATGATCTCTCTTTTTTTCTATTTCAATAACATTAGAAGGAATGAACGGGCCATTAAAAACTTCTCACAAATCAATATTTTTGGCTATCAAGAAAAATTTTCATTATATTTTTCTAACAAAGATAATTATGTCCATCAAGGAAAAGTGTCCTATTAATATTCTTGCTCTTTTAGTAAGAACAAGCAGAATTTGGAAGTGACATCAGTCTCAAACAATCAAGCTAAGTTCATGCATATGCTAGTATTTTCGTATCAATTTCTGTTTACATTCACAAGCTAATAGCACCCAATTGAATCAATATAAGCTTGGGGCTGTTTTTTTTTCATTTTTTTAAGTTTTTTGTTGTGATTTTTTAAAATTAAGAAACGACTCTTAAAATCGTGTTTAGTTAAACACTTTTGTATATTTCGTTTTTAGAAATAAAAATGGCAACTATTTTACAAAATGTAAAAATAACGTTTTCGTTATTTCTGAAAACAAGTTTTTCATCTATTTTAAAACTTTTTTTTTCACAAAAACAAATCATATTCATGTTTTTCTCTCCTTTGCGCTAACTTCGTCTTCTGCGTCTTCACCAGTGTTGTAATATCTCTAGGTTTGTTTTCATATCTTTGTGTTGCTTCTGCAATTTCTCTTGTCTCTCTTGTCTATAACATCAGACCCCTAATAAAATAGAAAAATTTGGCATGAAAAAAACTAGGCATGATGAAGGAGAGATATGAACCAACATAAAACCGTGAAAAAAAATGAAATATGAAGAAAATAACAATATTATAGATGTAGTCATACGTACTAAAAGCAACATGTAAAACTTATGCTTTAAACATAAACTTCTGCAATTTTTGTGATGATAAAGAAGATGATGCACTCTTGTTCTTCCTCTGAACAACAATTTTTCTTCTAGAATGACTTTTCATGTGATGTGTTTCAGTTCTTTAGTTTTTGCTTCACCTTCTCTGCTAAATGTAACGACAACTTCATCTGATTCTTTATAAAGAGCCAACATAGAACACAACCATGAAATAACGTTATTAAAACCAAATTTCATAGCTATTTTCTTGATCCTCACGTTATTTAAAATGGAGACAACTATAGCTATTTTCTTCTTACTTACTTCTTTGTAGTTGTTTTGTTCTTAGACTTCACGTCAATCTTTCTCCTTGTCATTATGTCTTTATAACTATTTTCTTCTCATCCTCATGTCTTTAATGTAGCAAAGATTGGAGCATGGGTAACTTTATAAATATTATTGTCTTCACATCATTTAATGTGGCACATGGAGGCATTTAATGGAGTAGTTAACTATTTTCTTCTCATCTCACATCTTTAATGTAGCATAGAGTGGAGCGCATTTTATAACTATTCTTGTCCTTATGTCATTTAATAGGGAATATGGAGGCATTTAATGGAGGCTTTATTCCTTACAAAAGTGAGGACATTCTTATCTTCATATCATTTATTTTGAGGCCTTGTCTTCATAGTAGCTTATAAGCATGGAGATATGAAAGATACAATGCATTTGTATGGTAGCTTATAAGTGTGGCGAGCTGAAACATTAAATGCATTTATACGTGAGTTGAATTTGATATATATGTAGCCATTTTCATCTTTCATTACGTTTTAAAAAACATAAGAAAGAGAAAGGTTTTCTTTTTATCACATATTGATGACAAAAAAACTGAAGACAATGAGACTTTGTAGTCACGAATTCGTGTTGTAAATGTTAATACATGTTGACAAAGATGTGTATCAATTGACATTAAAAAATTTAGAATTCAAGTTGAACATGTTGGTCTAAGACACTATTGTAGCACATTAAAGTCTATCTTTTTCTATCAATATTGTGTTGTGTTGAAAATTTTTCCATTTGTACCATCTCAATTATATTATTCAATTTGTACAAGTTTAGACACCAAATAGTTTTTAGAAATTGTTATAGTTGTCACGTGTTTATTTTGAACCATATTTAGCATTTAATACTTTGCAGAAATTGTTATGATTGACATCACTTATATGTTATTACATTTAGTGATAGAAGGTTTAAACAATATGAATGATTACATTGATTGTATGGAAGTAAATGAAAAAGATGGGGTGTGGAATGATACTATAGAGATGTATTTAATCTCTTTGATGATTGAAGAAGTGAAGAAGGGAAATCAAACGACTACTATCTTTTCCAAATCTGGTTGGAAGAATATTAAAGCAGGGCTTCAAACAAAATTCAATCAGGAGTATACTGATATTCAATTGAAAAATAAGTATAATGAATTAAGAGTCATATTGAAGAATTTCAAGAACTTACTCAAAGAAACAGAAATCAATTACAACTCTTTTACTGGTGAAGTGAATGCTACAAGTGAGATGGGAAAATCTACATAAGGTAAAATGTCTTTTGTTTTATTAATATATCATATTATATAATATTCATTCTCACATATCTTTTTCACCATTATAGGTGCATAAAATGACTCACAAATTCAAGAAAAAAGGATGTAAGGAATTTTTAGACTTGTGTCATATTTTTAGACATATTACTACAACTAGTGTGCATGCACATCCATCAACTAAATCTTCATCGAATAGTACAAAAGAGGAACATGAAAATAATATTGATGAAGATTACTCACATAATGGAAAAGAACATCAAGATAAAAGTTCTCCGTCTAAGAGAAAGAAGTGTCCTAAGAACAAGAAGGCAATGAAGACACATTCTAACATTGTAGAAGAAGCCTTACTTATACTTAGTGAACAATCAAAAAGGAAGAATGATTTACTTGAGAAAAAACTGAGTAAAACATCATCCACTGCAAAGAATAGATCTCAAGAGTCTAACATAATGATAGAACGTCTAAATTCTATGAATTAGGTGTTAACAGTGCAATATGGAAAAAATTGTGAAGGCTTTACATGGTTCTCCACTTCACAGGGATATTTTTTTTAAGATGACACAAATAAGGAAGCTGGATTGGATTATGTCGCTTTAGTTATATTTTCATATTATTGCACATCGAATTCTTATTGGTTTGACACTTTTATATTAAGCACTATTCCATATTTTGAACATTTTTAGTTTATACTTTGTATGAATATTTGACTTAATTTTAAGTTTATATTTTGTATGAATATTTTTCTATATATGATTAAATATACTTGATTGAATATTTTATTAATTATTTAATGTTGGCATTGTAGATACATGAATATCTTATCAGATTTCGAATCAGATTCTGATGATGAATGGAATAAGGTAATCATTATTTCTGTAGCTGGGGGAGAAAACAAATATTTTCATTTACAAAAGCAACCATGTAGAACTTTTGTTCTATCGTGTCATGATTGGATATTAGAACTTTTGAATGAGAATCTTACAAGGATTAATGAAAACTTAAGAAGAAGAAAGATAATCTTCTTGAGCTTATGTGATGAGTTAAAGAGTTTAGGAGGCTTAAAAGTAACAAATCATTTAACTGTGGAGGAATAAATAGCAATTTTCTTAATAACTATAGGGCATAATGAGACAACTAGAGTCAATACATAACGCTTTCAATATTCGACCTAGACAAATTTGAAGTACTTTCAAAAAGTATTATATGCAATTAATTGTCTTACCAAAAGAGTCATTATTCTACCATCTTTTACTAATACACTTCCTGAGATTTAACATAATTCAAATTTTTCCATATTTTTAGGTACATTCATATCTTTAATTACTATTTTAATTATATACTTATGATTAAAAATTATTTTAATCTATTTTTTAATTTTTTAGGACTGTGTAAGAGCAATAGATGATACATATATTGATGTATATGTTTCGACAGATAAACAAATACCATACAGGGGTAAAAGAATTAATCCAACCCAAAATATTATGTGTTGTTGCTCATTTGACATGCGTTTTACATATGTAATAGTTGAATAGGAAGGTACTGAAAATTACTCTTGAGTTTTTTTGAAAATAGTAACAAATCTAGCGAATCAATTTCCTACGCCTCCACAAGGTATTATATTATTTTAAATAAACATAGTAATTATGATTCATTTTTAATTTCTTTTTGTTTATATTATGTTCTTTCATGTTAGTTAAGTACTATTTGGTTGACTATGACTACACTAATATGCCTGAATTTCTTTCATCATATCGAAGTGAAAGATACCATTTACAAGATTACAGAGGCAGAGGAAGATCTCAAGGTCTACAGGAATTGTTTAACTACAGACATTCTTCATTAAGAAATGTTATTGAAAGATGTTTTAGTGTTTTAAAAGTAAGATTCCCAATAACTAAAAACATGCCGAGTTATGATATGAAGAAACAAAAATATATCGTTATTGTTTGTTGTGTTATACACAACTATATTAGAATGTATAAACAAAGTGATGATGAATTATTTGAAAGTTATGCTAAAAATGAAGAACAAATTAAGAAAAGTGAAAATGAAGATGCAAGTTCTCATTGATTTATGTTTTTTTAATAAATGATAATACTATTATGTTTTAAAAAATTATAATATGGTGGATATATTTTATTAATTAGAATGACTTAATATAATTTCTAATTTATGTAATTTTATTATATACAATTAATGTGTAATTTTTAATAATATTTGATTTGCATATATTTAATTTTAGCTATAATGATAATTAATTAATTTAAAAATATAATGTATTATATTATAATTATCACACATAAGAGTATAATTACAAAAAATAAAAACATGATAATAAAACCAAACATGTTTTTGTTCTCAGTTTTTTATTACAAATCTCAGCCAAATAGGTTTTTGCTTTCAGTTTTATATTACAAATCTCAACTAAACAAGTTTTCATTTTTTTAAGAAAAAAACATAAACCAAAAACAACAACTAAAAACAGGAGTGAAACCAAACAACCCTGAATATGAAAGGTACTTCATTTTGTACATAAGAAAATAACTACATAAAAAAAAGTCACACTTTTCTTTCCCATACAAGATAAAGTGGAACCAACTTCAGGCAACTTATTGTTCAAAATAAAAAGAAAAGATGACATGGTGAGCAATAGACAAGGAAATTCCTAGCATCAGATCAAATAGATATATTTATGGATGGAAGGAAATACCCCGAAAACTCCTAGCAGGTATGAAAGTGATGATAATCCGAAGTTCATCTCCCTCAGCCTATGAAGATTGTGAAATAGGTTATTAGATTCTTTGATTGAATTGCAACTGGAATTGTTGGTCTAATTGTGTTTTTGCTTAGATTGACAAATCTTGAAAGGTTTGGGGTAAAAAATTGTCTAGTATATGATTTTCTGGTTGATGATTGGAATTAGGATGGAAGATTTGCCAAAGGTTTTTTGGATTCTTTTGTTAGTCTAGAGATTCATATGTTGGAATCTCAAGCTTTGAACATAACCTCTTATTATTTGTATAAAGTTTTCTGATTTACCCAAAAAAAAAGTGTTCAATACTATTTGGAATTTTTTTTAAAAAAATCACGTTGGACCTCGGATGTCATCTAGATACTCTGATTGTAAGTCACACCATAATGCTTGTTCGTCTAAGGAAAGCCCATGATTTCTAGACCTTTTGCTCCTAAATATGCCTCATCTTCTTGATATTTTGGACCACATATACACTACAAAGAAACAAAATAATCTGAAAACAACTACATGGACAACATGATTAGCACCACTCTTTATGATGCTCTGATTCAACTTCCTTATGTTATTCTTCACTCCTACTTGAGCTTTAATCATTGTGATTTGTTGTTACACCACAAAATCAAGACCTCTTAGTAGGCAATTGCAAATAGTTATAGTACTAGTAGTACTTCTTAAGAAAGGCTTTGAACTATTTTTGTAGATTGGAAGATGACTCGCCTATAACTATTTGCTCTGATACCAATTTCTTACAGTCCCGTACTTGCGATCGAATTACCAGGGTAATTAACAACGATGTCAACATGTGATTCTTGTGAAAGGGAGTATTTTTGAGGTTTCCTTCCTTTATAACCTATGTTGAATATATAGGTGGGTTCGTTAAAAGAGAACCCACATATTTTTGTAACACTGATTATTGAAATTCTCGTTAATCCTTCAGTTCTAGCATACAATCCTTTTTAAACAAAAAATCAATAACTACTTCCTATAAAATAGAAATGCACTACATGCAAGACTTAAAAGCCAACTATTAGGATATGAAGTAAGAATTTGAAAACAATACAACTTAATCAACGAAAATCACTACAACTAAAACTCAATAATGTCGCATCACGTTCTCACTATTCATTTATACTCCATGTCGCTTGTAAACATGTCCTTTGAAATTTCTGTCCATAACAGATTTAATCCTCAATAAAGCTCTGCTTATTTGTTTAAGTTGAGCCTTGATGATTCCTTAAGGATGATTACTGAAGCGGGATTTTCTATTCACCAGTTTATCATTCACTTACTTGGGAATTCTTATCTCCACTAGGAAGTTGAAGGAATTTGAATGTAGACCTCTCTTTGATGAAGTTGAAAAAATAATTTCTATTTAAACTAATAGGTTCCTATCTTATGGAGGTCAACTTTATTTAGTTTTTTCAATTATCAATAATCTACACATCTACTAGTTGTCTCACTTAGCTATTCCTAAAGGAGTATTGAAAAAGATTGATAGAAACATTAGAGACTTCATATGACATGGGCTAAAAATGGGTGATAAGAAGATTTGTAAAGTTAAGTGAAGAGTGATTTGTTTTTCCAAAGAAAATTGAGGGTTGGGTAACCAAGTACTACTAGCTAAAAGGTTATGGAGACTATGTCATGATAAGGAAAGCCTTTGGGTGAAATGGGTGCATATATTTCATGTCAAACAAAGAAGCATTTGTTCCATATCTTAGAAAAGAACTTATTCCTATACTTTTCAACAAATCTTATGTACCAAGTCAATCTTGCATTCTCTTATCTAGCACTACATTGGAGATGGAAGAAGTACTAAATTATGGCTTGACAACTGGCTTTCTCTTGAGCCTTTATGCTATACATAATATTTCATTATTCTTCGAAGGCTTATCCCTAAAAACACTATGATGCAAGAACTTATTAAGAATAACAACTAGTATTGGTCATATCACACAAGAAGGGGAATTAGCCCAATTGCTACAGTATGTCGAATTATTTACCGAATTAGGGGCTACAGAATGAAGTCGGATGGGAGTTACACAACTCACACAAGTTTAAGACTATTTATTGTAAAATGATGATTCTTGCTCCCCTCATCAAGTTTCCCTTTTGTAAATTGATTTGGGGTTCTAGTATCACTAAAGCTCATTCATTCATTCTCTAGTTAGCAACTAGAAACTAGAGATAACATTAAATTTCAGATTCTAAATAAGAACTGTCCTTTATGTACCTCTAAACTAGAATCATTTGATCACATTTTTTAAGTGTTGTCACACAAGTCAATTTTGGAAAAAATTTCTCAACTTGTTTGATTTTCATGATAGAAGGCTCACCTGATTGAAATGTCTATCTTAAAATGGAAAATTAAAGAAGATTGTAAGATGTTTAGGGCTGATTTTGTTACGCTAATTTATTATGTTTGGATGATGAGAAACAACAGGTTATTTGAAAAATCTAAACAATTCAGCAAATTTAACTGGATAGGATTTTACCTCAAGTTTAGATCGAAGATTGGAACACTCTTCTCTAATAATAGTTTCTCTTAAATTAGTAATGCTTCACATGTTTTATCTTAATGTGTAGTTTGCTGTTATGTTATAAATTTGGGATGAATTTCATTTCTCGTTATAATAGTCAACCTTTTTAATGAATAAATTAGTTACTTCCCCGAAAAAAACATATCTTTCCCGTATCATATATCATAGCCTTGCAAATTGCCGACACATCTACGCCACTTGCTAACAGAAGAGCATACGTGGCGCAATCATAAGCCACGTGCCCCTTTTTAAAGGACACATAACGCCCTATTAGTTATGCTCTTTCGGGACTTTTTAAGGAGAGTGTTGGCAACTTTGGTATAGTTTAGTAAAATAACTCTTTATGCTTCTCTCTCTTGCGTCGCTACGTAAAAATAGTCATCTGACCCCTTTTTTTTTTTGAGAAATGAGAGCCATATGACGTGCGTTGCGTTGCCAGTTGCTTTTATGACAGCAACATTAACGTAATCTTATTGACCTTTTTTAAAAAATTATTAACAATTTGTAAAGTTCAAATATCTGATATTAAGAGATAAAAAACATATTTGATATAAATAAATTATCAATTTCATATTTTTATTACTGGCATTTAAAATTAATTTCCTTTTTTGTGTTTTGCAACTTTTTTCAATTAATTTTCATTATAATTAATCTTGATTTTTTCATAAAATAACTACTTTTATTAGTGATTATTTGTATTTTGAAATTTTTTTTACATCAGTCTCAGTTAAAATTATAAACTAAATATTCAAAAGAAATTGCATGACCCATCTACAAATAGAGTTCAGATCATCTGTCCAAGTTACGCTATCCAACCCTGTCCAAGTTTTCAAACGACGTCGGTTTGCTATGAAAAAAGGAGAGGCGCACGCTTTTTTAACGCAGACTGTGGGTCCCACCGACTTTGTTACAGGAGCCGTTTTATAGCTGGAAGAAGAGCCAGCCGTGTACATGGTTGT
>JANZLF010000006.1:7785988-7804911 GCA_026546835.1 Erythroxylum foetidum | reverse complement strand
AAAATTTGGTGTAAAAAGATGCTGAGAATATTCCATTTTACACTAAATTTGGTGTAAAAATTTGGTGCAATGATTGGAGATGCCCTTACCACTGAAAAACAAGTGCATAGCTTTGGAAAGCTATTAGGATTAGGAACCCCGACCCGACCCCCCTGAGGCTGAGATGACACTCATGATTTAAGATGGAGAATGATAAAGATACACTAGTACTTGGCCTGAACCTGTATGGAACGCAGGTGGAGATGGATGAAATTGTAGTAAGAAGAAAATTCATATTAGCTCTGCTCCACTTTCTATGCAAAAGAAAAGAACGCCTTTCGTTTTCAATTCTGAGTCAGATCCCACTTTGATGTATTATGCCCTGATTTTACCTTCCTGCCAAAGAGACTACCAACAAAAGAAGGCAGATTTAGAGCATATCACTGCACTGGTAGACATTCGCTTGGCCGCTTTGCAACGCAAACGCAAACCAAGGCCGGGGTTTGACAAATCATCAAAGAGCTGATCCCACATCCAACTACAGAGAAAGGCCCCATTCGAATCCATGATGCAAGTCAGAGCACACCAAGGGGGTAATTTTAGCAGATATTATAAGATCGGAACGGATGGCAAATTGGGAGTGGATCCCCGCGCACGCAGTAGAGGGGAAGAGGGGCCTGCAACGTGTACTTTGTACAATACTTTCCACACATAATTAATGGACCTCACTGTCAATTTGATCATTCCACATTCAGAAAAAGAAAAAAACATGCTAAAATGCATGCATATTTGGCATTTATTATATCATCTCACGTTGGCTAACAATAACAATAATAAATTCAACAGTCAGGTGCTGCTACAACAACAACACATCTGAAAAAAACAACCTTGATTGAGAAAGAGAGGGGGTAGAGTTGTATCAGTCCTTGGGCATTTAGTTCTCGCCAGCTACAGCTTTTCAGATTAGCTACCCTGTAAATCAAAGTAAGACTGCCTAACTTCCTCAAAAGACTGGGAGATTGTTCCTATTGCTTTTTCCTTTTCCTTTTTTTTTTTTTTTGGTTTCATTCTCCCTCCATTTTGGTGGCTAAAAATTGCTAAAAGAAAATAGAGCCTCCATTAGTTTCATTTTCCTAATTCTCCAATTCAGCCCTGTCCCCATTTCTTGTTTGACGCACATCACCCACACCAACCCTTCTTTCTCCCAGCCTCCTTGTTTACAAGTGTTACGACTAAATGAATATGAAAACAGAACGAAACACAAAACTTAGAAGAACACAGCAAGATCCACTGGTCCAATACCTTACACAGCCCATCTTCCGAATCAACTCCCTCTATTTCTCAAGAACCAACATAAAGAAGAAATGTGGCCTTTCATAGAGATTTCTGCTTGAGATGTCATCATTAACAGCTCACTACAAGGACAGAAGTTGTTCATTCAACCTTCTCTGACTAGGTTACATACACCTTGTGGGTAATCTAAAAGGTACCCACCTGATTCAACTTTCTTGCAATAAATGTCACTTGCCAATAACAGCCACCGTAAGAACATATGAAACAACTTCCATTGGCAAGGATGCCTACAAGATGGAGACAAATTCTGGTGCATCATCCCTCCGCCCTTCAAGAGATCTATACATGTATAATGTCCCAATATTATCATCCATGTCCTCATCATCTTCATGTTTAATCACTTCCACCACCAGAAGGGGTAACGCCCTAGCAATCTCTTGGCAACCATGACGGGATAGCTTACAAGAAGACATCCAAAGAAATCGCATGTTATAATAATGGTGCAAACCTGAGAGAAGAGCAGCATCTCCAAAAGGACTATCTCTAATCTCAAGCTTCTGCAATCCAGAGCAGCCCTCAAGCACATGTTTCAGACCCATGTCACTGTCTCCCGCAAAGGCAACTGACAGGGTTCTTACCATTTTCCCATGTCGTCCAATATAATCAAAAGCTTTGTCAGTCAATAAGCCAGATACAGCAAGTCGAGTGAGCTTCTTACAATTCATGACAATGGCTCCAAAACCCTCATCCATAGGTTCTCCAGTCTCACGATCAGGCCTATGTCGGCCCATTATACAGAGACGAAACACCACAAGATCAGGACAGTTCTTCGACATGGCTATAACAGCTGCATTTGTCATCTGTTGACAGAAATACAAAATGGATTGAAGCTTCCTACAACCCTCTGAAATAGCTAGGAGGCCCACATCAGAAACAGGGCCATCAGAATCCTCTCTTGCATCAAAAGGGAAGACTCGAAGCTCTCGGAGATCCTTGCATGTTGCAGCCACTGCCTGGAGCCCTTCATCACAAATTGAGTCCAGTACCTGCAGTTTCCAGACTCAGATCAGCTAAAGAGAAAATTGTCAATGTACCTACAACTCAATAATAAAAACATACCCAGAAAATCTGAAGCTTGTGGCAATTACTAATAATTGGTTTGAGCTGCTCTGCACTGATATTGGCATAGCTAAAATTAAGAGATGTGAGATTGGCACAAACTGGGTATATTGCTGGTAAATAATCTGCTACTATCTCTCTAAACCCAGACAAGCAAATTAAGGATTTGCAAGCAGAAAATGCAGAAATATAATCCAGTTCTTGTTCACTCTGGGCCACATCCTCTGAGGGACTAAACGAGCCTGTCCCAAGATGTGTCAGCTGTGGAGCTCGGACCATCAGGCGGTATAATTGCCCAATTGGTACATTTGGGTTCAACCTAAGTTTCTTCAAAGAAGGGGACCTTGAGACCAACCTCTCCAATGCATCATAGTTGATGGCGCATTCCACACAATCAAAAATCAGAGATTCAAGACTCGTTTCACCCTCTGGAAAAAATGATATCCAATCAATCTCATCATCTGTCACCACAGACTCAATCAGATCAAGCACTTTCAATTGTCTGCATCAAAGGAACAACCCATAAAATGCAGTAAGTCCACCTATGAAGGAGCAGCTTTTCAAATTGCAAACCATAGTCAAACCAAAAAACTTCACTCGCTATCCAAAGTACTCAGTGAACCGTCATCAAGACATGTATTGAGATAAAAATTTCAATGTATATCCAAAATATTGATTCCCACAACGCTAAACCATCAAAAAATTTTGACTGACAACGGATAAAGATCGAAAAAGCTGTATCTAGATAAAAACCTAGAAATTGATTCTGAAAATTGTTTGTAATTCGTCTTTACGTCAAACAAACAACTATAACATAAGCTTTCAAATATTGTCCTACACGACAGAATCGCAGCCCCAGAACATAAACAACATAATCAGATCTAAGAAGACAACAAACGCACACAGAAAGTGTAAAAATTGAAAAGCACATACTCCAAAGAAACCAACAGACCTGCATCCGCTAGCAACAATAGCGAGGCCACCAGTACCAAACCCATCACAGCAAACAAGTACAAGCTCTTTAAACCCCAAGAACGACTCGGCAAGAAGACTGAGATCATCATCAGTAACAGACATGCGCTTAAGGTGAACCTTCTCTAGCCAAGGGTAGGCTTTTGCCATGGTAGAGACCCAAGGAGCGAAGTGAGCCCCCCAATTCTCCGGCATGAGATTGAAGTCAGCGAACCGGGGCTTTCCCTTGACAGTCACGGACCTGACTCGGGTGAACCGCGACGTGGCGCGGCGAGGGGACACGGCATAGCAGTTGCCAATGAAGAGGTCGGATCGAGTGAGCGCCTCCACACGACACCATGACCTGCACACCAATGACGCCGCGTTACGGTCGCGCCGAGAAGTCAAGAACCAGAGCACGTTCTCAAGCACGTTCTCGAGCACCTGGTCGGCAAACGGCGCCTGTTGGTCGGGGACAGAACTGGGTCCAGAAGAAGTCGAACCGGAAGAGCAAGTTCGGGTCTTGGTGGAGCATAAGTCGGTGGGACGGACGGAATCGAACAGCGGAGATCGGTCGTCCTCCTCAGACATTTGAGCGCGATCCTCCCTGTTGAAGTCTTGGTCGCTCTCCGCTGCTCCTGATCTGGGCTTTTTGTTGTTGAGGACCATAAAAAAAAATTTGGACAGATAAAAGGAGGAAGAAGAAAGGGTCGTTCTTGATTGGAAGTTTGAAGAAAGATTAGATTTTTAGACCATCAAAGCAGAAAAAAGGGGGAAAAAAAAAAGAGGAAAGGCTTTTGAAGAGTGAGGGAGAAGGAGAGAAATAATGCGTGTGAGAGAGCTGTGGGAAAAGGGGGATTTAGTTGAAGTTGAAGTTGAAGTTGGGTGTTTTTAATTTATTTTAGTATAATGGGTGACAAAGAGAGTGTGACTGAAGAGTTGGCTGTGATGTCTGATCGGATGGACTGATTAAGCATTGGGATTCTCCATGCCTCTCTCTCTCTCTCTCTCTGCAATACCCAGTGGCTCTCCCCCTCTATTTTTCACAAGCTTTTGAGTTGGTTTATGTAGACTAATGGTTAATGAATGAAACTACCGTATGTTCACAAAAGCCCAATGGAGAATTGGTATTAAGATAATGAGAATCATTGACTTATTAATGAAAAGTGAAAAACACTTCTTCAATTAATACATTTTTTAAAATGGCAAAAAGGAGAACCTCATGACAGTGACTCGCTCCATAAGGAATGAAATGAAACTATATCTCTTGATTTATTTCCACACGAAATTAACTAATTAGTACATATTGTGTAAGTCAATAATGAAAAAGGCTCCTAATCCTGTACGGCAATGGCACACTGAGATTGGTTTCCATTCACGCGCTACAAGGTCGCGTAATATAATATTTTATGACCCACTGTTCCCTCCCAACCTATCTCTCGTTGTTGTGTAGTGAATACTGAAGGAAGGAAAAAGGGAAGATAGCACATAGCGGATGAAATTGAACTATCCTCTTTTATTTTAGTTGTTTGCTGAGGTGGAGCATAGTTTGTCGTTCTCAGGCTTTTGGATCTAACCTAAGGCGGGGGCCCCTCTCGTTCTTAATTTTACTACTGAAAGTAAAACAAAAACAAAAAAGAAAAGAAATCTTCTTTTAAATTTGTACATTATTGGTGCAAAGATTAAAGCTTGGAAGAGTACACCTGAAAGGTAATTAACAAGATGGCACATGAGACCAAGTTTTGATTAATTAGGGATGTTCATTGCAGAACAAATCCTGAACTAAGAATACAGATGCTAAACCACATTAGTCGCACCTAAATGGATGCAGACCGTTACTTTATTCCTGATAACTATTGAATACCTAGTTAAGTATCACGCCACATGGGGACCATAACATGAGCGGAGCTCAGAGCTCCTGGTCTCAAAATCTGCATCATGATTAGCCCTCTTGTATATAGTGCTGATTGATAATGATCATCAAGTTGATAATAAAGGGTTTTCTGGCCTTTTAACTCCTTGCTGCTACTAAAAGGACAACATCAAGATCTCGTAAAAGTAGGATAGATCTGAAGCTTCATCTTCTAACAACAAGAAGTTGATTTTTAACCAAGTACGACAGTAACATTTCAATTCCTATTCCCTGCATAGAACCGTCGGCGGCTAAGATGACCTTACTTTAGCTATTATTTGTGCATCTTATTTTTTATTCTCGCCATGAATGCTAGCTTCTGACTGATGACTGTGAGCCTGCCACGGCACAGTCAGAGGCAGAGACTTCTGTTTATATATACATGTACATTCATTGGATATAGAACATAAAACAGAAGAAGGAAAAAGGAAAAAAGAACAGATTTATTATGTAAGAAGATACCTTAAACTCGGCCTGGTTTATTATAAGATTGGGAATCTTTTCGTATCTGTTGGTAAAAGAAAAAGACATGGAAAATAGAAGAACACTGGCACACCTTTTGCTTTCACCCCTATATTGCAGAGGTATCCATACCATCAATGTAGTCATGAAATGGTACACAGACATACACCCCCGCCAACTTTAATTTACTTCCCCTCCCTAGCTAAATTATTGATTACATAAAATACTAAATGCATTACCTTATCAGTTCTCTTGCTCCTTTCATCCACACTGTTCTTTTATGATGAGTACTGAAGCTCTCAGTTTCGTAGTTACGAGTTGCTTGTATTGTTTTCAACAGCGCAACGGAATTTTCTTGCATCAGCTTTGTTTCAAAGATCATAGTGAAGTCATCTCGATCATCAGGTTAAATTTGATCCGTTCTTGCTCATGTTCATAATATAATCTGCACTTCTGGGAATCTTTAATTAAGTCATGTAGTTTGAAGGTATGATCCAGCAAACAAATGACCGATGACAATCATTATATATATTTATATATATCATAATGGCTAAGGAGATTGTGACAGGACATAAGAAGTCGTCGTTATCAAAGAAAAGTACAGTCACCTAGCCGGCCCAATCCTCAGTCGCCTGGTTGTTCATGGACCATATAAAATCTTCTGGTGATCTCCGTTCCATTTTAGTTTGTTTTGTATAAGCTGAGATTTTTGGTTGCTCGTTCAAGTTTCCTCTATCCATGATATAAATGGACCACTGTCTCCAGACGCATGATATTCTCACCCTTTTTTTTGTTGGAGGAGTTCGTTGTCATGGCTGGATTTCCAAGTGATGTTTGTCTTCATATTTATGAACATTTGATTCCGACAATAGATTGGCTACAACAGTCAAAGACCCTTCCCTTTTTCCACCCCAAGCTAATGGATGAATTTTACATAATAAAATCAATAAAATAATAATTCAAAAATAGAGCCAAGTAAACTTTTACCAAGCATCCGTTTCTGCTTTCCTTGATATAGGCTTAAAGGCTATAGAAAGATAGGAGGAGCCTAAGCGACAATGGGGTGACATACATTTTGGAAAAAACTCCCCCCACCCTCGAAGCCTCGATTTGTATCGATGTAAAGTGGAAAGTGTTCATAATTCTTGAAATGTCACGATGAACATCAAAATTCCAACCCAGGTTGTAGCCTCGTTATTAACAATATCTTTATCTGGATATAAAGTTTTTAATATAATGAAATGAAATATAATGAAATAGAAAGATTTATAATAAAATAAAACGTAAATTAATATAATATTAGAAAATTATTGTTTGAAAAGAACAGAAGAGTTTATAATATAATATAATAAAATATTGTTTAGATAAAAAGTTTATAATATCACATAATGTATTATTTTATATTTTATCCTAAAGACCTAAACTCTTCAAATTGAAAATTTTCTATTTTTACTGTTTAAGATGAAATGAGATGTAATATGAAAATCTTATTTTTCATCTCATTCCATTATATTCTATTATAAAATTTTTTCTCAAATGACATGATAATATTATTTTCTATTTTATTTTATCGTAAAATTCCTGGTCAAACATAGCTTAAAGTTGTCAAGTTTCAGTTAAAGGGCCAACAGAAGTCCGTGGACTTGAAGCCCAACCGGAAACAACAAGAGTATGTAAACACAGTTCTTCAAGACGACACACGAAATTTGGGCTCTGTTTCTGTAATAAAAAGAGACGGTCTCTTTCGTTTGAGTCCTAAAATCATACCATCAGCCCACGAAAGTCGAAACAGCTGCTTCTAAAGTAAATTGTAAAAGCTGCCATTTGCTAACATAAATTGGAATCTTCTTCCTTGAAATTCAATCTTAGTTTTGGTCTAGTATTAGAATTTAGAAGTTGTGAAGCCGTAGCCTTGTTCTAGTCTTGAACCCATTACTTTGGTAAGAAGGCACAGCAAGTCACTAGTAACAGAAGGAAACAATCATGAATCAAAATCAGAACCGCGTGGATCAATCCAACAACACGACGACGAAAACGATCAAACCCCAATTACCAGAATCCCAAGAACAGGAGACCGAGCCTCACACGTCCGATTATGCCCCATACCCAAAGCTTGATCCAAACGACGTCGCCCCTCCTCCAGAGAATTGGTCCAGCATCTTTGTAGGGACGCAACAGCCTCCACCGGCGACACACCAGCCCGCAGCTCCGATCACCGAAAACGCCGCCACCACCATGCCTCAGGAGTCCAATCCTTATGTTTCCGCGGCACCAGTTGGGTCATCCTCTTCGAAAAGTAAGCATCGTTAGCTTTGTACATGTGACTTTGAGAGGAAATGGGTTGACTTCAGTTGTGCAAATTTCTTTTTGAATTGAAGTGTGCAAATTTTAGTTGTTCTGTTTGTGGTGTTTTTGATTTGGAGAAGATAAGGTGGACTCGGTGAAAGACACGTTAGGAAAATGGGGGAAGAAAGCGGCAGAAGCAACCAAAAAGGCGGAGGATCTTGCTGGGAACATGTGGCAACACTGTAAGTATGTTTAGTGTAACTCTTAATGTTGCTGCTTCTTAGATACATGGCGTTCAAGTTTTAGGACTGTAGCTCCGGATGGCATATAAGTGGTGAATTGTGTGTTTAGTTTGTGGTCTATTTAAAATTTTAATGATCTAATCTAATTGTTTTTCTAATAAATGGTTTTGATGAATGACAAAACAACCATAACACAATTATAGCAATAATAAGCAGTAAATGGTTTGATGAATGACATCCGTAAAACAATTATAACAATAATAAATAAAAAATTAATTAAAAAGAATAAAACTGATGATTTATAGTGATTCGATTAACTCTAATTTGTAAATTCTATTGGAAAATTTTATTATTTTTCTTTTCTCAATAGGTAAAAAATAACACTTACTATAAAATAGGTCCCATTGACATGTATAAAGACAAGAGATTGAAGGTGAAAACTTTTATATTATTCAACCCTTCGTAGGCTGTATAAATACAGTTTGTACAAGAGATTAACAGCATATTCACAGAAGATACTTTGGGATTGACTGCGTAGTTACATGAGATAATTTGGGATCAGAGTATCCTATCTATTAGCTAGCAATATATACAAAAATAGATTCTGTCTAATCTACCATTTTACCCAGAGCTGGTAGTGCACCTATAACATGTTACAGTGGAGCTTACTTTCTAATTAATTTTAAAAATTTAATTTCGTGGTTACGAGACTTACTTATATTTAAAATATATAAAAATAATTTCACGTCAATATTGACGAAGCATTTAACTGATAAGGAGTTAATTTCGTTAAATTCTTCATCCATTTGAGATCTGTTTTGAAAACGTTGGGATTTAATATGAACGCTTTAAAATGTTAATGTTCAAGTTATATTATGTTGTAAACGTCGAGCTCTAGAATACACTTTTGGCCTTTAAAAAAAAGTTGACATAGGTCAACCTAACTCCATGGAAGGTGAATCAAATTTCTTAAAACACGTTTTTCAAAAATTTTCAAGTTCCTTCAAATATCAAAATACACTTATTTGACAAAAACTTGATTCAAAACTATTTTAAAAATTTTCTAAAAGTATTTAGATGCATGAAGGGAATTTTTAAAAAATAAAAACTAATTGTTCTCTTGATTATGAAAAGATTTATGAATTATGCACAATAAAATGATATGCAATGTTTGAACCTTTGAACTATTCAAGTGACCAAGATAGTGTTATAAGAATGATTGCAGTGATTTGTTAAATATAGAAATGTTCTGTTATTTTTTATTCTTAGGTTAGCTTTTTTGGTGCTAACGTAAAGAATTCTATGTGCTTAGAGATTATCGATGGTGATGGTGCATTAGTATTTGGATCTTCAATTCTGGCAGTAGCATTAACTATTCATTGATTGGTTTTACCAATGCAGTGCTCTAGTTCTAAATTGGCATGCTTTTGTTCTGTGTGTAATTTGCCCAATTGATAATTCTATGATGTCTCCCTCTAAATTTTTCTTTTTCAAATGATTAGCAAGAACTACAAGCTTTATTTCTTGCTCCGTGATGTCATGAACTTTTACTCTCTTGAAGAGCTATTAAATTCTTGTCTTGGTGGCAGCAATACTATGTTGGTGCTCATGGTTTCTGAAAAACAAAATTTAGTCACTTTTCAGATAAACAAGTATTCTGAGCCTCTTTTTGTTTCTCTTCCCTTTTTCCGTTAAGTGAAAACGGGCCCTAGTTTTGCCGACGCTGCTGTGGGAAGAATTGCTCAAGGAACTAAAGTTCTTGCGGAAGGTGGCTATGAAAAGATTTTTCCCGAAACTTTTGAGACTGTTCCTGGGGAGAAACTTTTGAAGACATATGCGTGCTATTTATCCACTTCTGCTGGTCCAGTTATGGGGGTGCTCTATTTGTCAACCGCACAGCTTGCATTTTGTAGCGACAACCCATTGTCTTACAAAGTTGGCGATCAAACTCAATGGAGCTATTATAAGGTGTGCTCATTTTGCTTGTCACGACTTGAAGTGGTCGTCATTCTTTATCTAAGCTACAAGCCTTTCTTTCATGTGAATTTACATAGATGTACATGGATAAATTTTTTAACATCTAGATTTGTGCTGTGCAAGCACTCCTTAGTACATTTGGTTCTTTACTATATAAAAGTTCATATTTCCATGAGCTCCTGACCCACTAGGTTCATCTGATTATAAGCCTGTATATTTTGCATTTACTTCGATGTTATCTTGATGCTGAGCCTCCTAGAAGATGTTATGGTGTATGGTTTAATTCTGGAAGTTTTAATCATGGATCCGTGGACTTAAAATTTTTCATCTTTAATTTTAATTTCAATTTTTGTTATGATTGTTAAGTTGGGATTTAGTAGATTGTTAATTTGCAATCTTAAATATTTCCAATTTTCCATTTTCCTAGTTCGACGATCAAAGTTCCTCACAAGGGGTAAAGCTTACAGTCGTTGAGGGTGTTTTTGCCAAATAATTATCCCTATGCATGTCCTCTGGCACTATTCCTGTATTCTTTTTATGGTCCACTCTTATCCTTTTTCCTTTCCTCCACTCGGCTGCCTGGCATTTCGCTTAATGTCGTGTGATGAAGTTGCTTATCTTCCTCTTTAATGACTTGGTGTTTGATTCCTCTTTGCGCATAGGTTGCTATTCCACTGCATCAGGTGAAGGCGGTAAATCCATCAACAAGCAAAGTCAACCCGGCAGAAAAATACATCCAGATCATCTCCTCGGATAACCATGAATTCTGGTTCCTGGGCTTTGTGCACTATGACAGTGCCGTGAAAAATCTAAAAGGATCATTGCAGCAACCTACCTTCTGATGACATTGGTATTATGGCGATTTCGTGTAGATAAAATTATTGTGCGTAGAATTTGTAATAGACGATTTGTTTGTGTCCGTTTTTTCAGTTATGTTGCCAATAGATTTCGTTGATTGTAAATTTATATACACGCATGTTTGTTACACACATGTGAGCTTTACCATTTCAAACATAAAGCACTTCCTCTCGTAAGAAAAACACAATAAAATAAAGAAGAAAGAAGACAGAAAAAAGGAGGCTATTCATCTTTTCTACAAGAGAAGAGGTCATTGGGAGCATTGCTTTGCAGGTATGGTAAAAACTCTGTGCTAGTTTTGATTGGCAGGGAAATGTGAATGTGCTAAAACATGGACAAGCCTGGTAAGTAAGGAGTCGGGAATCGTAGGTTGTTGTGTTTGGTTTTTGGATTGGCCATGACAAAATGGTGTGGACAGCTTACCTGTCTGTCTGTACCTCAACTGGCAATCTGAAAAGTGGAAACAGAACACCGTCAGTGGGACTGGCTCATAACACTTGCAACTTCGTCAGTTGTGTGGGTCATTGTTTTGGGTGTGTTACTGTTAAAGACGCACTTCGGCTCTCTTGTTGGAAACAGCTTCTTACTGTGGAGCCCTCACCCTATCACCAATGTGGTCTCTTGAAGGCTCTCCACAGTGAGTACATATTTTGCATAATCTCTAAAAAATGATGGTAGCATGTTTTGGCAAAGATTTGATAAAACCTAATTGTCTAGGAAATTAGCTAAGGCACCAAAAGATTAAGTTGTCTATTTTGAATAAATGCAGTAGCATTCACAATTGAAGTGATTGAGGATTTGTCGCAGCTGAGAATTCAAGTTCATGACTGGCCAAAGCACATTTAAGCTCTTGAAAATGACAGTTATCGTTCGGTAATTTATGTTGATTGTTCCAGTTAGTTAGTTATATCAGCTAGTCAATTATGTCGGTTAGTAAGTTGTGTCAGTTTGTCTATTAAATTAGCTGATAGTTACTAGTTCTCAACAGTCATGTTAAATTTGCAGATACTTGAATAATTTTAGGACCTAGGCAGTTATAATGGTTGATGGAAAACTATTTTTAACTTCTCTAGCTGTTGGTTTATATACACGTGTAATTTAAGGTAGACAAGGGTTGGTTTTACCACCTTCTTTTTTTTTCTTTCTAACCCTCGTCTCATATAATATCTATTATGATTTGATTGGGTTGTTTGGTTGTGTGTAAATTTTAATTATTATCTCCAATAATCCGCAAGAGCACGGTTCATTAGCATAGTATTAAAAGTGTCAATCCTACGCGGAGGGAATTAAAACAATAACAAATCCAAGATGCAATAAAACTAAAAAATGAGAATTTAATTCAATCAATCAAATTAAGATTCAAATACAACAGACTAATTATTAAACAATTACAACACACCTAAGAATCAACTGAAAGAAATTACCAATTGATAGAAAGGAAATTTTATTTATCCTTAATGATAACCTAATTGATTATGAATTATCAGATTGTTGGTTTTAGACTATCTTAAGATTGATTATTCTCTCTCGAATTATAACCATTAACCCTAAATCATAAACCCTAATCAGATTATGGAAGTTATAATTTCTCAATTGATAACATATCCAAAACCTTAATTAGTTCTGAAATTCTCTAATAAACTATTGGAAACCTATGCAAGATCTCTCTTCACACAATTTCTCAATCTGATTTAATTCTTGTTCTATTAAATCATTTAACTCTCATTTGTCCAATTTAATCGTTTTCCATTCGATTCACCCTCTTAGTTTATTACTAAATTATACAATCGTAGAATCAAACCACAACAAATCTAATAAACACAATCAATCAAATTTTCATTAATTTAAGAATAAAATTACGAAGGTAAGTTTAGAACATCCTTAACATTCTACATTATATCATCAACTATTCAATCCAATTCTATACAATAATAAAACTGAAATTAAATAGGAATTTCAATCTAAATGGATGATGGAAGGCAATGACGTCGGGAAACTTCTGATGCGGGAAGTACTTTGAGTTAACTTCTTCTCCTCTTCTCTCTTCCTTCTTCTCTTCCTCTATCTCTTGATGATTTCTCTCTAGGGTTTCTCAAGGTGGTTCATGCAAAAACCCCTTTCTGCCTCTTTTCTTGTTCTTTAAATATCCTTTTGTGTTTTGAGCACCCCTACGATTTTTTCAGAATCCGAAAGGTCCAAAAATCCCTCAAAACTTGATGTTCTTGAGTGTATGCACGTCTGCCCAACAAAGACCACGATCATGGGTCACATTTGAGCCTTTTGTCATGATTATGGAATGCATCATGGGTCATTCCTTGCGTTTCTGTCATGATTGTGGCATCTAGGCCACAATCGTGGGCTAACTCTGGTGTTTTTTTCACAATCGTGGCCTAACAAGCCACAATCGTGGGCTATTATTTCGGTCCAAATGTCTCTAAAATTTCTTCGTTCTTCGATATTGACCCTAAAATACTAACAAACATATCAAGGCACTTCAAAAATATAATATTTAAGTTCAAAAACTTGTATTAACCCATAAAACACTTAAAACATAAATAATTAATAAACTAACGCAATTGTAATCTAAACACATATCAAACTATGCCCTAAAACATGATGTAATTTACACTTATTAATATCCTCACACTTAAACGTTTGCTTGTCCTTAAGCAAACAAAACAACAATCACACAAAATCACACAGCACACAATGTAATAATGAGACAATGTCACGATCCGGTATCACATCGGGTCTGTGACAACCGCCGCATACTGGAGCTAAGGACACTTGTAGTATCCTTAATCCGATTATGCAAGGCTAACCGAATATCTTCTTATATTTTTTGAAAAATTTGAGCAACACAACGACTGTATTTTAAAAAAATCTCAAAACCTGCAAACGATTTCAAACACACTTCTATATTTACATCCAACCACAACTTCAGGACTCTCTAGTCCACTCAAGACAATCTCAACAGCAGTGTTGAAAATTCGTACATAAAATCATTTACAAACACCAAATAATCAAAAGTTAACTTACAAAGTCATAAGGTATAACTACATAACACAATTCATGAGCCACTAGACAACAAAAGTAAAAACTAAGAAATTACCCACGTGTGGTAATATTCCGAAAATGTCAAAAGACCCCAGATCTACTCAGAGCTTCAAACTCACTAAATTAACCTGCATGGTTGGAAAGCGGAGGGGGTGAGTATATTAGGTACTCAGTGAGTAGGAAAAATATATAACATAAATAGAATTCGATCATACCAAGACGTTACAGATAACCTATGAAGAGAATATATGTGACATAAAAGCACATAGACCTAGCCTATGCCTCATCATATACCGGTTAGGAACTACATAGGCCTAGCTTATTAATCACCCATTCGGTGGATATAGGTTCTAGTTCTAGTATACAAGTGCATAAAAACATCAGATGTATAAATCAAAAATCTCATTAGAAAACAAATACCAGACTAAGCCAAAACAATAATGTGTGACACCATTAGTCGGCCAAACTAATGTGCACACCCATCGATTAATGGTGTTGGCTCGACTCTCATCTGTGGGGAGTCCGGACTACAGTCGACAAGAGCGTCATAACCCTAGATGATGACCTCGTCGGTGTTCAGACCCTAGGTGTGGAATCACCCGCGAGTCCCATAGAAAGATGTCGATACAACAACTCGACTTTAATGTACCAACGTCAAAGGTATGGGGTCGTTTAATCATAATCAGTTGTGCCCAGCACACGATTGGTCAATCGTCTCCTCACCAATCACAAAAAATCATACACAACATTTAAGTATCAAAAATCAAGTAAGACATCATGCCTTTATTTATCGGTCCAACCGTTAAAATGAAACCATACTGTGACTCTAAGCCAAAGGAGAAAACATACACATAGCATATATGACTCATTCATGCATAAGTAAGTTTGAAAACATTATTTCATGCCATAACAGTCATATTTTGCACTCTAAATGCAAAGTCGTTCAAAAACATAATTTTAGAAAATAAAACATTATTCTTTTACACTTCGAATGCAGGTTTGTTGAAAACAATGTCATTTCTCAAAATACAAAATAAAAACATAAGTTGCACTCCAATAGTAAAAAGTTATTCAAAACCATATTTTTTATTAAATACATAAATATACTAGCATCTATTGGAGATTAAATTATACTATACATTACCTTGGTCCAAAATTCACATACAAGTCATCATATATGTCTTAGAGTGATCTAATCTCATATGAGAAATATGGTTCCCCAACTCACCTCAAAGAAGATATAGTCTCTCTTAACTTCAACAATCCTCAGTACGAGCTCCCTAATTCATGGCTCCCGAACTTTTATACATAAAAAGACATACAATGAAATTACTACTTAACATAAATTTTATAATTGTACACCATCACATAGGTGTATAAAACACAATATCATTCCCTTTGAGCTATAGGATTCAACACTTTAATTCCTCACATGGTTACTTCCCTACTATCCACATTAGTTTTTCTTTTGCATTTTCTAAGGCCTTTAATGCCTTTAATCTAATACTTACTCATTTCAAAACATAATTAAGCCCATCTTTATCCAAACACATTAGGCCTTTACTTGTCAATCTAAGCAACAATTCAAGTTTACTCTAAGTAAACATGAAAGCCTCTTCCCAATGCACACCATCAAAATCCTTAAATCCTAAGCCAAATTCACTTAGGCATTTTATCAAACACCTAAAGGCATAAACTTGAAAGCCTCCTTCTAATGTACTTCTTCCTCATTTTCCATCATCAATTCACCTCATACATACACAATTAACATCATAGAGTTCATTTAAACCATCAATTTCAAAAGATATTCAAAAATTCACAAAGTTTCACCTAAAGGGGACAATTTCGGTTTTGACTTAAAGAACCCTCTCCATGACATATTTCATTCATCTAAACCATGTTTCATGCATAATCAAGCATGGAGAACAACATATCTTAACACCAAACTCAAAATCCTAATGTAGAGAGAGATGAGACAAAATTTACCTAAACCTTCCTTTGGTGATATCTTCCAATCCTTTGAGAATTTCTCAAATCTAATGATAGATTTGAGTTCCTTGACCCCAAATTAGCTTAGAACACCTTGGTTTGAGTTGAAAAATAAAAAAGAAGGGTGAATTTTGGTGATAGCCAAAACTTCCTCTCTTTCCTCTCTTCTCCTTCTTTCTCTTCTCTTTTAATTACAAAAAAAACATATTTAATGCCAAATGAAGGGGTTGCACGACTGCACTCATAAAGAAAGGTCTAGAATTTGACTCTTCTTTGACCAAGCATGATAAATTTACCTTATTGCCCTTAGTTATCTGAAATTACCAATATACCCTCCAAACTTTCCTAAATTTGCAATTAAGCCCAAAATTTGGGAATCACCAAAAATTTTATCATCATTTTGGTCCCCGAACTTTTGAAAATTATAATTAAGTCCCTTAACTTTATAAAATTACGAATTGGTCCTTCCAGAATTGAAAAAATTACATTTAAGTCCTTTAACTTTGGACAATTTGCAAATAAGCCCTTGTATACATCAACTTTTCCAATGAGAGGATTTCATTTGAGATTCTTTAGGAGCTAATAGGTTCCTTTGAACCTATGGTGCTTTTAGGTTATGAGAGGTTTAAAAAAAAGTTGGAGAGTTGGTGAGGCTTTCAAGTTATATGAGGTTGAAAGAAATAGTTCATGTTAAGGAATAATGGTCATAGGAATGATGGTCAATTATAAAAAGGCAAAGGTTGGACTACATTCATCTCCATAAACAAAGGTTGAAAGTAGGTAAGAGAGATCCTATCTACCTGAGTTACTAAAAATAGTAACTAAAAATTGAAATAAACCTATATGTAAGTCTAAGATAGCTAAAACATGAAGTTTTTGATAAAGGGTTGGGGATTATTTTCGAGTGATAACAATGACATTCCCTTACATAAGTTTAGAGTATTCTTCTCTATTAAAAACTACTATACTTACCCTTCAAAATTTTTTCTTATTCTTTGTATGTTAATATGAGTTTTAATTTCTATTTATCATATTATTATGTATATAAAGTTTGTAACAGTTTACCTAATACTGATTGTAATTTTAGTTATTACTTAAATGTTGATACATATAAAGTACAAAATACAAATGCAAAAGAATATTCTTATTTTTAACGTATGATTTCTTTTCAATATGAACTAAGGATATAATGTGACAGTTGATGAATTAGTCATTGACTTATAAAATAATTGCAATTCTTTTGTTTTAACTTATCTTATATTTTAGAGATCGAAAACTTAAGGGTCCTTAAGTCCATGCTTACTATTTTATCAAATTTTGTCTAAATTTATTTTCCTAATACTCTCTTTTTCCCTAATTTTATTTCTATTTCTTTTACTAAATGATCAATAATTTATCTTTAATAAGAATTAATATTCGTCAAGGAAATTGATATGATTTCAAATTAACTAGTTCATGTGAACATAAATCAAAATTGAATTATCTCTAGAGAATTAGTCTCAAATCTTTGCTTAGGATCCTAATGAAAATGGTCTTCAAGTGCCCTCCAATTCCCTTAGTTTTGTTATTCATTAGCTTTAGTGTAATTAATTTGTTGCTTTTACTACTTCTTAGTAATTGTAACCTTGTAACATGGCTCTTGATTTTTGGACACCTTTAAGGATTATTTAACAATTCATTTTCAATTTAAAGGAAAAACAATTAATAGTAAAAATGATTCTTTAACTTAATTAATTTGATGTAGATATTTTCAGTATGATTGTCTACTTAATTTATCATTAACAAATATATTCCTAGTAACAAAAAGTAATTTTAAATATTTGATCATATTTTTTGTAAATAATCTCTTATAATATAACTTAATATTAAAAGAGTACATTATAAGTTGCCTATGTAAAATTTAATTAATTTAATATAAAGATTTTTAGTCATGTTGTCCGTTTAATTTTCCATTAATAAATAGATTCTCAATAATAAAAGTATAATCCAATCTGTAAATAGGGTTGTCCATTTATGCCCATATCTTTTATAAATATTATTGCTAATAACAATAAACGTGTTAAGCAAAAGATATTCAAAATTTTTTTATATAATGATGTCATATTTACTTGTGTTGCTAAATTGGACTTGATAAAAATATGTATTAACACTCTAATCAAATTTAAAAAGTATTAAAGTCTCTCCGTCAACATAAATAAGTGCATTTTCTTTACCTCAATAGGATCTCTAATCAATATCTGAATAATTATCTTTATTAATAAGTTTAAAATACAAATTACTCCCTTTCAAATGTTTGGAAATTCTAGTTACGACAAAGAGAATGTCATATTCAAATTGAAAAGCCCTAAAAAACTCCACCTGTAAGAGTTTAGGCAATTAATAGTGGAGTATTTGCACCTTTCATGCGGGGGACTCAAGTTAGTTCCTTGGTAATGGTGCAACTTGTCGAGTAAGTTTTGGGGGGCATTTGATTTGAGGGTTTGGGAATGAAGGAATGGAATAATTGTAAAAAAATAGTGTTTGCTTTGAGGTTTTCAATTCCAAGGGAATAGATTTATTCCATTAACTTTGAAAGTCTACTAAACCCTCCAAAAAGGGGTGGGTATCAAGTTTTCATTCCAATCTAGTGGTTACTATTTATACCCCTCCCCCACATAAGTAATTTTTATTCTTAATTATATTACTCATCACTCATCACTCATCATCATCATCTTCATTATTATTATTATTATTATTATTACTATTATTATCATTATTATTATTATTATTATTATTATTATTATTATTATTATTATTAT
>JANZLF010000006.1:7744896-7761147 GCA_026546835.1 Erythroxylum foetidum | reverse complement strand
CCCCCACCTTCCCGTCCCTTCTCCAGGAAATGAGCAAGATCCCGAGGAGCAAGCATAAAGGGCATTTACTCCAAGACTTTTGTTTTGATTTTGAATTTGAAATGATTTTGTATGAACAATGCTTTAGTTGCATTTTGAGAAATGAAATGTATTTTGAAGCTTTCATGTAATTGGGCTTGAAATGCCCACTAAAGCATTGTATGAACATAGTATGAATTAATGATGATGAATGAATGAATTTGAAAGAAAAAGGTATTCAATCTTGAATGTATTTGAGAAGTTTGTATAGGTGTGTATGGCAATTGAGTTAATGTGTTAGCTAGATATGAATTGAGAATGTCTAGAAAACTAAGAGTGTGTTGCTGCCTTGAATGTAGAATTATTGTGCAGGTTATGGTCTAAATTGAAGAATTGGGTTAGGAATAAAATAGGGGAGGTGCTGTCAAATTTTCCTAAAATTTGACCGGACTTCGCCCCAGTATTAGACCCTCTTCAGGTATGATTTGGACTAATGAGCCTTCATGAGAATTGAAGTAGAAGGTTAGAGCTTTCCAAGGGCGTATGGTATGCCTCATTTGGATTTAGGGTTGAAAAGTTATGAGAGTTAGAACATTTTCATTCTATTTCATTAACATTTGTGGAAGAGTGACTCTTGAGTGGAGTTTTACCTTCTTAAATGAGGGAATTAACATTTACACCCTTAATAAGATTTGTAGATCATGTTTTTATCTTTCCAACGAGGTTAATTTGGTAAGTTTTCGAGATCGGAGTTGAAAGTTATGCTAGGTTGAGTTTAGACCCCTTTTAGAAGTCTTTTAAAGTTAAGAATTTGTGTTACCCGAAACTCACACGGTCTGACCGTGCATGATTGCACGGGCCGTGTAGTTTTCACTCGGAGAAAATATTTCTCCCGAAGGTCACACGGTCTGATCGTGTAAGGATACACGGACCGTGTTACTCATCCGAAGGATGTCACGGTCTGCCCGTGTACATTCGCACGGCCCGTGTAAACCCATTTGAGGAATACACGGTCTGTCCGTGCAAATTGTCACGGACCTTGTAAGTTCATCCGTAAAATATAATTCACCCGAAGGTTACACGGTCTGACCGTGTAAGTTTACACGGACCGTGTAACCCATGCGCAGAATATGTTTCCCACCCGAAGGTTGCACGGGCCGTGTACATGCACACGGTCTGCCCGTGCAACACCGTTGACCGTGAAATTTGATTGATTTTGATGATTAATGAATTAAATTGAGACTTTGGAGGCAAATTGAGAAGAGTGAGCATTAAAGCAAGAGTCATTAAGATTTTGGTCTAAGAGAGAAATCATTATGCAATCAGGGTTAAGTGAAATAAACCCTACAAGAATAAGAAGATGGTCAAATTTCACGTTTAAGCTCCAATGGTTGGGTCTCCGATAACGGGATCCAACAGTTAGAATCCGGTCCACGGGAACGGGTTCCGACATCTGCAGTATCAGAGCGATCGGAATCCGGCCTCCGGGGCGGGTCCCGACACTCGACGTCTTTAAGTAATGATCGTTTGCCTTCCATGACCGACCTTCTACTTGAAGGTATATAGTATCATCTAAACATCGCTTTCCTTATTATATACATCTCAATTCAAACATATGCAATTTTTATATTAATATTTCATGGAATTTATTACATGTTTTTGGCTGTAATGAATCTCAAAGATGACATGTATGCTAAAAGAGGCGGGAGTAATGACACAACGATCGATGAAGGATTAGGTAAGTCGGTTGGTTTGGAAAGGTTGACAACTCCACAAAGTTCATCTGGAAATTCACGTAGGTATACGTATACCGAATAGGTTGCATTATCCCTTTTTAATATGACAATATGTAAGTTCCTTCCTATTGTGTTGTAGGTAAACCATTTCCAAACATTTCACCAACAAAATTAGCCATAGCGGAAATACTGTTACAAGAAGGTATTCAAAACCAAACACGTGCGGGAAGAATATTTACTGTTTCTATTGCAGCGTTCAAACATGCGAGGAACCTTCTCGGGAATCCAGCTATTGTGGAGTCCTTTACCTTTAGCGACTCTCATATTACTTGGAATCCAAAAAAAAAATTAATATCATTGTCATGTATCTTTGCAATACACATGATTATGTTACAAACTACTTATATTATTATACTCTGACTGTAACAATGTTTCTCATTACTTAATTCCAAGTGATGATATGAATTCCTTTTACATATATTGTGTAATATATTAGATTTAGATATAAATGTAAATATTTATGGGACAATTCAATAAACATATTATTTCAGGTACAAATATGGGACCAAAAAGACAACATCAGATCATGCAGCCCAGGCTTAGAAGCATGCTTGGAGGGACTTATTATGAGGGAGGCCCTTCACAGACTCCAGCTGAGACTGAGTCACCACCCCCACCTTTAGCACCTATAGTTACTGGAACATCATCACCTACAACTGCTGATACACAACAATCTCACACCCATACATCATCCTATATAATTATGAAAGAGGGAGGAGACGAGATCCACCCTGGATCCAAGGGTCCTGATGATAGAAAGTATATAACAATATCCGATCAACAGTAAGTGAAATCACATCAAACACTATCTATGATGGGCATTAACTAATATGTTTAATTTTTTTTGCAAATTTATGAACTTATTTGTTCTTATATTAGGTTCATTCCATCTAGACCGTGTTCAAGACAAATGACATCTACATTTAAAGAGAGTATTGATCCAGATGGTTATGTATGGAAGAAGATCTTTGATGCCACAAAGGCATTTTACTATTAGGAGTTTGAGGTACAGTTAACGATACGTATTTTTTTCTTCTTGTTGTATATATTCATCACATACATATGCATAGATGTTAAGTTATCGAATTTATTTTTTTATTTTTAGAAACATTTTTACTGGAGTTCAGAATTCGACGGGATAATACATAGCGTATGGGAGTCGCGATCTCGTATATGTTATCGCGATTTTATTAATAAGATACACAATGCTGGTGAACTACCCTCTTTCATTTCTAGGTCCACATGGGGTCGTTGGCTGGAGTACTGGAGATCACCTGAGGCAATGTGCATATCAACCCGTAACTCCACTAACAGACGTGATAGGCGAGGGGCAAACAGTCTTCCCGTTCATACGAGAGGATCAATTACTTACTGCGAGCAAGCAGAGAGGCTTGTAAGTATATTAATATGACATTTATATTCTAAATTTTTTCTTTGCTATAGTTAAATGTCAATTGATGTTTGAATGTTGTGATGAGCATATATATGTAGTATGCCTAATGCTCATGACTGTGTGGAGTAATTTACTGGTGCCATTTATGGCCGTGTTACGTACTTTGCTTTCTTGAACAGAGGTAATATCATAAAAACAGATGAGACTCTGCCGAAATTTTTATGAGTTCTCGTTTAACTTATTACTTTTCATTGTTATGTAGGAAAAATCTATGGGCGTTAGGCCTACACCCCATCAAATGTTCTTGCATACTCATACTAAGATGCATGACGGTGTCACATCCGTCAACAACCGATGTCGAGAACTAAATGTATGTGAATTTTATAATTTAATATTCAATATTAATAATTATCACTTACTAACTATAATATAAGTATTGTGTCTTAATAGGACCAAATACAACAAACAATTGGGCAACAAATGCAGGATGAACAACCAGTTGATGAGACCCAGCTATATTTTGATGCAGTGGGTGGTAGAGACAGTCGAGGAAGGATCTTTGTCCTAGACTCTTCTGCGAACACATTTTATTCCCACTCCTCTACTATGTCCACAATAGCAGCATCTAGTTCATAATTGACAACGTGACGTATCAATCAGCTGGAGTCCGCTGTGTTAACGTTGACGGAGGTAATTAATAAGCTTCGAAATGACCTTGATCAAATGAGAGCAAGGGAAAGAGACTCACATCAGCCAGGCTCACTAGGACAATAGAGTTGTTGTTGTCAATAACTTGGTTTTCATTTATATATTGTAATGTTTTCATTATCAGTTACAAAACTCATTTAACTTTCTTTATAAACAAACTCCATGGGTTCTAAATTTTAAAACTTCTGCAACGATAATTATTGCTCAAATTCATATCAAATTTGACGAACTAATTATAAAAAAAAATCTCCGTTCATCAACACATTTATAGAGAAGTAGAGGTGAATTTAGGGAGCAAAGATTGAATTTACTGACGTAATTAAACTGTCGGTGATTTTATATGGAATTTATCGGCGGTGCATCGGTGAATTCTCGATGATCCGTCGGTATTTGTATACCGACCGCATTACCTAACTGTCGGTAAAAGATACCAACCATGCTGGCACTGATGTTTCACACTGTCACATGTTTCCGTCGGTAATTATTTTACCAATGGAAATTTCTCCTTTTCCACCGGTAATTTCCGTCGAAAATTCGCACCTGTCTTGTAGTGTTGGATTCTTTTGGCCATAACTTCTTCTCTAGACACTCAAATGAATTGATTCTTAAACCATTGGACTCGTAATACATTTATCTACAACTACACCAAAAATCATAGCCATCTGAAATTAAGTGAGAGAGATTGAGTGAAAAAATGGGAAGGGTACAGTGTGTGTGTTTTTAAATACTATGAACTGGTGTTATTCTATTAAACATACTTCAGTATTTTGGTGATTTTTAGATCAGTAGAGCTAAAATTGAGATGATTCCTAATTTTTGGTGAATTAGAGACATAAAGCTACAAATGGTATGAAGAAATTGAATTCTAATTCACTTTATAAGATGTTCAAATTTCGAATAGAAGTTGTGCATAATATACTAATTTGGACAAGAACAGTCCAAAAATGTTTGAAGTGTATCTTTCGAATCACTGACCCAAATTGAATGATTTTGGTGTCATTAGAAATGTAAGACAATAGAGAAGATTCTTCTAGAATAAAGTGTTATGTCAGAATATTCCAAGGTGCTTTAGGCAAGACACTTAAGTGTAAAAGGCATAAGGTATAAATGGAAGGGCAAATGAGATAATTCTCAATCATTAAGGGCATAATCGAAAGAAGAAGTATTGTCTTACTTATAAATGAAGAAGAAAAACGTGAATGGAAGGTAAGCAAAAGAGGATAATGAAATGAGAAAGAAAGAGAAAGAGAAAATGTCATGAAAAAGAGAGAGAAATATAAAGAGAAGAAGAAAATGAGAGAGAGAAGAGAAACCAAGCTAGGGTTTCAATTTCCTTAGCTTATAAGAGAGATTTTGAGGTTGTTCAAGAAGAGAAAAAGGTAAAGGAAGAGAAGAGCTTCTATTTGAGCCAAGGATCTCTTCAATTGGTGAAGAACTAAAAGAATCGAAGAGATCTATTTCAGTTAGATCAGCTCACGGAGCACACATTAAAGATACAACAGGAAAGAGTTTTAGAGACCTTAGGTTGTTTGCAAAGAGAAGAGACATTTTGAATAAGCCTATAAGCAAGAAAATCAGGTGGGTACATGTTTACAATAGAGTAAATAAGTCACTACTGTTTTCTTTGAATCAAGAAAGTTTAATATTTCAAATTGCATCATAAGTGTTGCATTCATTGTCCATGAATGATTTATGAAATTTGCTATGTGTTTGCTAAATGGGTTGTGTGATGATTTATAAAAGTGATTTCCTTTTGAAAAGATCAAATGTACATGAATTCATGTTTTTGAGAATGGTTTTCAAGATATATATCAAGTATATGAAAAAGCAAGTTTACAAGAAGTGCTATTTTGGGGAATAAGCTTACAAGATTTTGAAATATATGTGTTATGTGGGTTTATGGTGATCCCCTAAGTTAAGTCACGTGCACGATTACCAAGTTAAAGGCTTCTCACGCCTGCCCTCTAGTAGCATGGAGCTCCTTCATGGACTCCTATAAGTTCACGGATACACAAGACCCTTATGGGAATTGTGTAGTACATTCTGTTTTGAATTCACCCGAACCATTTTGATATACTTATGTGCTCATGACAAGTTTGATGTATTTATGTTTTGCAACTTGTGGATTTTGGCTGAAAGCCTAAGAAACATGTGTTTTAAAAACCATATGAAAATTTTTATAGCAAGTGAACCTTTTCTTAGCCACTTCGAAAAAAGAGAATGAAGGCAAGTACATTAACTTGTCTTTCAAGGTTATTAAGACTCAACTCTAAAGCTGGGGCAATTGTCCATTTCTTAGCCACTTATCCACTTCCCTTTAATAAAACTCACTTAAGTATGATTTGTACTTATGTTTATGACTTAATAAAACCATTGAAACACCAGTCATAACCCATTAAATCACTTCCAAATTTTTTCATAAAATATCATTTCGGGTCAACTTTGCATGTTCTTTTGACCCCGATACTGAAGTTATTTTGCAACACTCTCTCTAGAAACATGTTCCCCTATGTCTTATCTTTCCATTGACATCAAAATCACTTAATTTTGTCTAGAACTCTAAAAGTGTTGCCCCAAACATTTTCGGATTGTTCTTATATTGAAACAATACACTATACTTAACTTCCATCCAGAATTTGAAAGTCTTAGAGACTGAGGTAGATTTCAATTTCTTCCTACTATTTGTATCTCCATGTCTCTAGTTTATCTTGAAATTAAAAAATCATCTTATTCAGAGCTATACTTCTGAAGAAATCATCAAAATACCAAAGTATGTTCAATAAAACATCTCATTCATAATCTTCCAACCGATACCCATATTTTGATTCAATACATCTTTTTTAAATTAATAATAAATACTATAAAAATCTAATTAGGGACAGTGAAATGTTTTAAGAAACTATTTGTTCAAGAATCACTTTATTTGGAGGTCGGAGAACAAAGTTACGATCGAAAGAATCAAACATGATTTTTCCCCCAATCATATAGAACCTGTCTTGGGGAAAATGGAATAAGTCTCTCTATAGATGTCAGATTAAGATAATCTTAGGAATATTTGGAAGAATACTTCAAGATCTACAACTTTGATAAATACCTAGAAGACAAATTCTATCTTTTAAAGGGTCAAAATTGGAGTAGACGATAGGTACAGACAAAACCTAATGAAAAAGCAGACGAATTGGAAACACAAATGAATCGAGAAATTTCATATAAATTTCCATAAATATATTATATTGAGATTTTATTTACATGGTTTGAAATAGAAATTCAATATCTACAACTTTCATGAAGACCTCAAAGATAGATTCTGTTGTTTGAAGGGTCAAAAATGGAGCAGACGATAGGTATAGATGAAACCTAATGAAAAAGTAGATGCATGGGAAAAAGTAGATGAATAGGGAAAATTGCTATAACTTTCCCTAAAGATATTATATTGAGGCTTTCTTTAGATGGCTTGAAATAGGACTTCAAGATCTACAACTTTTATGAAGATCTCGAAGACAGATTCTATCGTTTGAATGGTCAAAAATGGAGCAAACGATAGGTATAGATGAAACCTAACGAAAAAGCAAACGAATGGGAAAAAGCAGACGAATTGAAAAAATTGCTATAACTTTACCTATAGATATTATATTGATGCTTTCTTTATATGGTTTGAAAGAGGACTTCAATATCTACAATTTTCATAAGACCTCAAAGACAAATTCTATCGTCTAAAGGGTTAAAAATGGAGCAGACAATAGAAGGTCAAACATAGAAGAAGCAAAAAGTCAAACATAGACGATATGACGTTATCACAGATGATACATTTTTACAAAAGATATGATGTCATCACAAACGATATGGTGTCATCACAGACGATACATTTTTATAGACTATATGACGTCATCATAGACGATATGATGTCATCATAGACGATACTACTATACTTGTAAACATCTCTACTTATAAAGACCATAACTTTCAACTACAATGTCTAAAATTCTCATACTATATACAGTTGGAAAGATAAAAGAAATTAATACAACTTTATAGAAGACAACTTTGTTTAAATCTATCTAGATCAATTCAGAATTTTCCCTAAAGTCTAATATGAACTTTACATTCCTCCACCAATGTACTGCACCCAGTTCTCAACTTCATGACAAATTTTGAGATTTGTAAAGACATAATTTAAATTTGATGTGTTCATAAGAAATGTAGCCCTATGTTTTTAGTTTAATCTAAATTAATAATTGTCTTATTTAGATAACTAGAAAAAAATTTGTGGCTAAAAGACTGAAGCATACTCAGTGAACATTTTTCCAGATCAACTACCAATTTTGTTTCCAAATCTTTTCTTATCACTACTCCTACCAAGATCACTCTTTCTACTCCCTCTATTTCTCATTTTTAATAAAATTATATTTAAAATCAATTATACTTGAAAGTGGTCAATGGATGCATGTACAATTTTTTTTATGTACAAAAAAAGTTACTATTTATATGTATATGTATGTCATATTATGCATGAGCATGAAAAGTGTTTTCTACTTCCTCAACAACTTCTCTCATCTATTGTTTCTGCCTTAACATGGGTAACAGGATATTACACTCATCTTAGTTTTTGAATAAAGAAAATCATTACCATCAAAGAAAGGTGATCTACTAATGCTCTGTCCCTTTTAGTTGAATGGTGATATGATACTCCTAAATATGTCATTATGATCTTTGCTATAGGATTTTGCAAGAAACACTAGCTTAATAGACCTGTTTGATACACTTGTTAGTCCCTAATGGCAGCTAGGGCGAGGTAGGTAAATTGGGTGTTCAAAAAATTAAAAAATTCTAACTAATGTACTCAATTAATAACAATCTATATAAAGAAGGATGAGAAAATTTCTTAATAAAAATTAATCAATCAAATAGACAATAATTTAAGGGAGGAGATAATTTAAACCGATTTATAATGGTTTGATAAAAACCCTTACCTACATCCACGCTTAAGACTCTTATTGGATTTCCACTATAATTCTTCTTTTAAGACAAAGAGTAACCATTATATAATCTTTCTCATTGAAAAGAAGCCCTTCTTATAATCTTCTTCCAAAGAGAAAAGGAACCTCAATCCCACTTAGATCATCCCCTAAATGCAATATTCAATAACCCAATTAAGTATTACAACTCAAAAATATCTCACTTATTTAGTTAATAACTCTAAAGTGGCTCACTCACATAAATATAACAAAATGATGCTCAAATAATTGAAAAATGCTTTGAAATTTGTTACAACACTCAAAACCATCTTAATGCTACAAACAATGAGAAAGCACCTATTTGTAATGTTTTGGGACTTAAAATAGTCATTGGAGCTGAGAAATAGTGGTTACAGTAGTTATATCTGATACACTGGTCGAGTAGTATATGCATTTACAACATTAGATTCACTAGCCATTGGAATATTGGTCGACCAATGCACATATTATTCGAACAATATAACACATTGGCCAATCAATACATCAACCAATAATGCTACAAACTCTCAATATATCAAATTTAATAACATTAACTTGCATTAGTGGACCACTAACCTATATAGGTTGACCAATTATGCTAAACATATGATTTTTTTAACAACTTCAAATTTTCAAAACTAATTTGTTTAATCCAAATATGATTGAAACACTTACTAAAATATTCCCAAAAGATAATTTGAATGATTAAGAGGTTTTTATATTAAATCAAAAAATTCAATGCATCTTGATGAATGTAAAGACTTATGAAATGAAGTAAGAAGAAATGATTATGCATGGTGATCTTTTTAAATCATCAGATTAACAAAGTGACTTGCGATAAATATACAATAAGTGAAATGACCTTGACGAACCTTGATCTCCTTTTGTTCTTATTTCAATCTTTATTTCATCAGTTAGAAACTTCAACTTCTCTTTATCAAATTCATACACTATCTTCTTGAGTTTATGACTTTTTTTATCGTAATATTTCTTTTCATCAAAATAATAAACACATTAGTATTAATTATGTTTTTTAATCATCAAAACATCAAATGGAACTTCCTTTGGTTTAACACACTTGAATGCAAAAGTAAGATAGCCTATCATTTATTCGATGACATGATTTAGTGTAGTATTCAGATGACGTTTGACAAAATTACCTTATGAAGTGCACATAAATTATTTGTTAGAATTCTACTGAGACCTTAATTGAAAAAATAAGTTGTAGTGTAGAAAATTAAAATCAGTTAACTAGTATCAAAATAAAACCTTGTGATAGGTTATAATAAATGAACCTAAGTTAAATAAATAGAGATTAGATTCTTAAAGTTTAGTTTCTTTTAGAGATGACAAGGCATTTTAATCATAGTCAAGTCATCGAAACCACAACAAAATAATATTCCTTAAAACCAAACTCCAGTAAATTAATAAATGGACATTTTCTTAATTACATTCTATTTATTACTAAAGATGCAAATTGATAGAGAGTAATTCTCGCTGTAATAACCTCCATACATTAACATAGTGACTCCATGATTTCAAATTCCTGATTAGATGTGGTTTTTATTTATTGTTGATTCTATTTCATTTTAGATAAATTAATAACTCTAATATTGGTGTATATATATTTACGTGTACAAGTTAATAAAAAAATCTTCACTAACACTTATAAATTGTTCATGGTATCAGAGTTGTCTCTGACTTGAACAGATCGAACTTCTTTCCTTCATTTGTCTTTTCTATCTATAACTTATCATGTCCTCTTCGCTCAATTCTTTTTCTTCTAAAACATCAAATAACACACCATTTATTCCTTATAGCTAACTCATCTACAACTTAAGGCTCTATCTCAGTTGGAAATCTAATCTCTCTAATGTATCTTCTCAATTTCCTTTCAAACTAATGAACGATAGGGGAAATTGCAATTCCTGGAAATCACAAATGACCAATATGTTACATGGTTATAATTCATCTAACTTTGTTCATGGATCCCGTCGTCATTTAGCCAAAATTGAACAAGTTTGTAATTTCTGGTTTTGCCAAGATGGATCAGTTTTGTTAGTCATCCTATCAACTATTCATAGTACCATAGATCCTACTATAAACAATTGCTCCACTTCTATTGCTATTTGGAGCAATTTAGAAACAAGATTTTCTAACCATTCCAAGACTTGCATATACTCTCTTCTCTCTCGTTTGATGAGCATAAAGAAGAATGAAATGTATGTTGCTGAATATATGAACAAGGTCAAGAACCTCGTTGATGATCTAAGTATGATTAGTCATCCCTTGCATGAAACTAATGTTATTGCACACACTTTCAATAGACTTAGTGATGAGTATAAGGAAATTAAGGTTTCTATAAAAGTTCATGACACTTTAGTTTTATTTGAAGCACTGTATGATAAATGAGGGCATCATAATTGGGAATGTTAATGGCATTCTAATCACTCATATTGGTTCTTCTTCTTTGGATTCTTCTAATTCCAAGTTTTCACTTAATAATGTTTTAGTGCACTTACTATTAAAAGAAATATAGTTTTATTCTTTTATTTCTGTAGATAAAATAAAACCTTTATGGAATTCTTTCCCAACCATTTTCAAGTAAATGATTTGAACATAAGGGCATGCTTGGTCTAAGGCTATAGTAAAAACAATTTGTATGAGTGGCTAAATCTAACATCAATAAATAAAACATCATAATCATTTGCTAATCTACACATTTTATCCCTAACTTTGGCATAAATTTCTCAGTCACCCTTCTGTATTAATTCAACGAACATTTTTATCATCTCAAAATATTTCTTATTTAAATTCATTTCTATTTATTGTGACTTATGCCTATATAATAAAAATTGCACAATTCCTTTTAGCATACCTTTTCAACTTTTATATACTGATATTTGGGGTCCTGGTCCTATTAAATCCCTTGGGAATTTTTATTATTTGTGTTATTTTTTGTTTCTTTACAAAGTACACCTGGTTATGTCTTTTCAAATTGAAATAAGTACCACTTATTTGTTAATACTTCAAAATTCTCATTGAAAATTTCTTTGATACTAAAATCAAAAGTATATACATAGATGGTGTAGAGAGTATCAAAGTCTACATCATATACTCTCAAAATATGGAATCCAACACCTCACCTCCCTTCTTTATACACCAAAACATTTGGGTTCAGTTGACAGAAAACACCATCACATTATAAAAACTGAACTCACTCTTCTTTACCATGCCTCTAATCCCCTTAAATTTTTGCCTTATGCATTTCTAACTACAGTTTATCTTATAAATCATATGTCTACTTCAACAGTTTAGTTTGATACATCATACCATAAGTTATTCCACCAACACCATAATTATGGGTCCCTCAAAGTTTTTGGCTGCTTAGATTACCCATGGCTTCTGAACATAAACTAAGCATAAAGTGGAACCTCAATCTTGCCCTTGTATTTTTATCAAGTACAGTATTCATAATAATTCTTTTTATTTCTTTGATCTAAATAAAAATCAAATGTTTGTATCAAGACATATAGTGTTTGTCGATGATGTCTTTGCCTTCAAAAAAACAATTCCTTTCCTCATTCTCTATTTAATAATGAACTCTTATCTAAGTTTAACTCTATACCATGACCTATACAATCCATTTTTAATGACTTATGTTTTCAATCAAAACCTCCTGATCCACCTCCTACATTGGTACCTATTTCTAATAGACTTGTGCAGGATTCTAGCTTAAGCTCTCATGCCAAACTTCATTCTCATCACACATGTTCTTATCACACTAACGATTTGGTCTCTCATATAGATAATCAACTCTCTTATTCATCTTCAGACATAAGTGCCTAAACTGCTTCTCAGGTAAGTGATTCATTTCACTTCTTTATTTCCATATAAAAAACCACCCCCACCACCAACCTTTATAGTCACTAGATCCCAAAATAATATTCACAAACTAAAAAAACCTTTCTCTCTCCATACTATATCTACACAATTTGATCTATTTGTCTATACTAAACCCTCTACATTAAAAAAAAAAGCATCCTAAACTCTCCATTGATGTAGTGCAATGGTAGAGGAAAACCAAGCTCTTTTACATAATTGCACTTGGCACTTGTTCTTGCTTCACCTACATAAAATATTATTAGGTGTAAATGGGAGTACCACATTAGAAAGAACCCTAATGGATCCATTGCCCACTACAAATTTCAAGTTGTTACTAGGGGACTTTACCAACGCTTAGGTATTGACTTCACTAACACATTCAACCCTATTGTTAAACTAGCCACAATTCGATTGGTTTTGAGTATTGTTGTATCTGATAGTTCACTAAAAGAAAAATGTAGATTAGCGATAGAAACTTAGCAACGGAAAAATTTTCGTCGGCAATTAGCGACGGAAATATGCTTTCTGTCGCTAAAATTGACTGATTTAGTGACGGTATGAATATTCGTCGCTAAATTTGGAGAGAATTTGTCCCGATAAAATTTGCAACAGACATTAGCGACAGAACAATATAGCTGTCGGTAATAAATTACCGACGGAAAATATATCGTTAGAAATTAGCGACAAAAAGCATATTTTGTCACTAAAATTGAGTAATTTAGCGACGGTACTAATACTCATCGTTAAATTTGGAGAAAATTCATCGTGGCAAAATTAGCAACGGAATTTAGCGACAGTATATGTTTCGTCGCTAAAAATGGAGGGAATTTTTTGCGGAATACAAAATTTTGAGTTTACCTACGAAAAATTCCGTCAATAAAAAGGTGGGAATTATTGGCGGTATAATTTTTTTTTGAATTCCGTAGGTAAATTCTTTTTAAATATAAACTCACCCGACATCTCCCTCCCACTTCTATCTTCTTTTTTCCTTTCTTCTTCCTACACCTTCTCTTCAATTTTCTTAGAGTCCGTTTCTTTGTTGTGGACTCCTTTTCTGCTCGACGATGTTGTCTTCTCTGGCTATTGTCATCATATCTTTCAGTAGAGGTGTTTTTCCAACTACTGTCATATGTTTTTTCATATATTAGATGAAAGTTATTTTTTGTATTTATTACTTTCGTTTATTTGTGTATTTTATTATTAAAAAACAACTTTAAGGTATAAATGTTAGTGATAGAAGGGATAAGACGTGATTTTAGTTGTGATGTTAAGATAAATTTCTGATGCATGTAAGATGTTTGATGAAATGTTTGTTATTTAAAAAAATGATTTCAGTTCTTTATTTTCAGTTTTGTTTTAGTATGAATTTTAATATTTTAATTTTGTTACCTGAAATAATGAAGTTCTCTTCATGGTGGCTTCCAAAGAAACTAAACATTTTACAGGTAAATTTTAAAAAATAGTTTTTAGCAAATTTACCGACTGAAAAAATTCCGTCGCTAATTACTGACAGAATTACAAAATCCGTTGATAATTTTCTGACAGAAGAATTTATTGATTGAACAAAATAACCGTCGATAAATTTACCGAAGAAAATTTTTACCGTCGGTAAATTTACCAACGGAAAATTTCCGTCGTCAAATTTACTAACGGCCATATCTCCGACGCCTTTTTTTCGTGAATAAATTTCGTCGCTAAATAAGCTTACCGACGGAATATGTACAAATTTTGTCGGTAAATTTCGTCGCTAAACTCTATTTTTCTTGTAATCGTTGAGCTTTAGAGCAACTAGATATGAATAATACATTCTTGTAGGGTGCTCTTAATGATAATGTTTACATGCAACAACCACTAGGTTCTAATTATGTGTGCAAGCTTCACAAAGCTATTTATAGCTTACGTCAAGCCCCACATTCTTGGTATACAGAACTTAAATCTCTTCTTGTTAGTGTTGGCTTCCTAAAATCAAAATGTGATACTTCACTTTTTATTCTTCAAACAACTTCATTTATTATCTATCTTCTTGTATATGTCGATGACATTATTATCATAGGAAGTAATACAAGAGCAATTCAAGACTTTATTCTCAAGTTGTTCTCTCAATGTTCCGTAAAAGAGCTTGGAGATCTCAGTTACTTCTTAGGAGTTGAAGCTACAAAGACTAAAAATGGTCTTTTTCGTTCTCAAAAGAAATATCTTATAGATCTTCTCCTCAAAATAGGCATGATCAATGTCAATGCCATTTTAACTCCTATGTTGACCATTGCTCTTCGTCATGATGATGGTACTCCCTCTCATGATCCCACTTAATATTGCAGATTCTTGAGTATTTTCAATACTTATCATTTACAAGGTCAGACATTTCTTTTGCTATCAACAAACTTGTTCAGTTCATGCATTTGTCAGTTGTAAAAAGCGTGTCATGTTACTTTAAAGAACTTTAGATTTTGGGTTATTTTCGCTTCTCAAAATTGCTCTCATCTTTAATTATTTATGGATGTTGATTAGGCTAAAGATGTTGATTCTGGGGTTTCTAACTTGAAATATGTTACTTATCTTATCTGTCATCCTATAGCTCTAAAAAATAATCAATTATTGCTGGCTCGCCTATAAAAGTTGAATATTATGTCATTTCTACTGCTACCGCTGAAGTTAATTGGTTAACTATCTTTTGGGAGAATTGGACATCTCTCTTAATGTCTTGCCTATGTTTACTGTGATAATATTGGAGCTACTTATCTTTGCTCAAATCTAGTCTTTCACTCACGTATGAAACACATTGCGTAAAGCTATTCATGTCTCTCATATTCATACTGTCTACCAATGTGCTAATTCATTCTCTTGCTAAAATGTCATTTCTTAGTCATTTTTACAAGCTTCAAGTCCTACCTATCCTGGTTCCTACTAGTTCAAGGACTCTTACGCTTATAGGGGCATGATAGAGAGTAAATCTCTTCATAATCACCTACACACGTTAAGTGAGTGATTCTCTCCATACATAATTTCAAATTCTTGATTATATGTAATTTGTATTTATTATTAATTCTATTTCTTTTTAGATAGAGTAACAACTCTTCTATCAATGTATACATATTTACTCATACAAGTCAACGAAAAACAACGAAATATTTAGAAAGACTTACAAATTATTCACAAACCATTAGAGGAAATCTCAAAACTTAAAATAGAAAAGAAAGATTTTCTTCATAAACGAGACACAAAAGGAAATGAGTGTTGGAAGCTTGATGAGCTCCAAATAAATTCTACAAAAAAATTTCCTCACTTGCAAGAGCTACGACTCTTTTGCTTCTCTCACGTTTCCCACTTGTAGTATAATGCTACACTCTTCTTTTTTATTCCTTATATACCCACTTGACTCTAATTGGTTTATGTCCTTTTGGAAGACTGGTCAATTCCCATGTATCATTTCTTTGGATGGCACCAATTTCTTCATTCA
>JANZLF010000006.1:7733657-7744796 GCA_026546835.1 Erythroxylum foetidum | reverse complement strand
CCAAGGGTAGAAGAAAATGTAATTCTCAGTTAGTCATTGATTTCCTAGGCCCACTTATCCTATAATTAAATTTTCATAGTGAAATTGCCTCTGGTGTATTATTTTACTGAAATGACGAACTTCATTCATTTCATTAATTATTCATCATATCAGCATGTAAAGCCTAGAATACTTAGTTACCCAAATTTCGGGTTATTAGAATTTTGGGTTCGGGTATTTAAAATTTCAGGTTCTGGCTGGGTAACTTCAATTTTGGTTCGGGCCGAAAAATTTTGAACTCGGGCCGGGTAACATAAAAAAATTCGGTTAATTCGGGTCGGATCCGAACAGTAAAAATTCGGCCCGAATTATCCGAATGCTCACCCCTAGTTAGAAGCAGATCTCACGTTCTCCACATTACCGTTTCGGGCTTTGGTGTACTGGGAAACAGTCCTTATTGGTTAGGACTGTTTTCTCTGCAACTTTTCGTGTGGTTAGGCAAAAAGAATTAAACTTTGCTTCTTGTAGAAAGGGAATTGGATGCTTCCGTGAGTATGGATTTTCATGCTTATTGTTGAACGAAATGGTAAATAGAAATGGATATTTCTGTAACTCAGAAGAATCTTCGAATTACAAGAAATCAACTATGATGATTGAGATGATAAAAGCAAAGAAAAAAGGAAAGTGATCCAGTAAAAGGAGAAGCAAGGAGGCAACTGCAGCTGTTGATCAATCTTCGACCACCCACCGCTCGCTGTCACCGTCTCCGCCTCCGCCACCTCCACCGCCACCGCCATCGCTACCGCCTTCATCGTCTGTGTATTCTCTTTCTCTTATTCTGTTTTAGCCTGGGATGAGGCACAATTGATATAAAAGTAAAGATAGTAAATAATTTATATTTTATATTATTATTGCTAAAATTAATAATTAAAAGTTTATAATTAATAAGCTGCAGCTGTTAATCAATCTTCGACCACCCACCGTGCCAAAATCTTCTCCACCTGCACCTGTGTGCGCTTCGTCATCTGTAACTGCCCTATGTGGGACATTGATATAAAATAAAGATAATAAATAAAATATGTAAAGATAATAAATATTTTATAAGATAAAAATATATCAAATAAAATAACTCTATTTTAATAGCAATATATTTTCATATTTTTTAATTAAAAAATAATTTTATTTTTAATTTAAAAAATAATCTTGTCATAAATATATTGATAATATATATTAGTTAACATAATATTGAAAAAAATAGAAAATACAAATTTTGTATTAATATATTTGACTTTATAATTATTAAAAGAACATAATTTATAGATTAAAAGAAATAGTTAATATATTTAAAAAATACAATTAGTTGAGATTGAGTAAACAAAAAATTAGAAAGTACCTGGTATATTCCAGAAAGAGAGATACGTTATGTGAGAAAGTTTGTCTTTTTGGAGTTCTTGTTCAAGAACGTCACAGCAACTTATATACAATTTTTGAAGTCTGGTAGTGATAGGTGGCGACAATAAATAGTACGACAATGTCTTCAACTTTTGGCAGCAATAGATATGAAGTTTTTGAAGTGATGGCATAATTGTAATTGTCTTATTGTTAATTTTCTCCATCAACCACTCATCAATATCATCCCACTCTTCCCATTCCTTAAACAATACAAATGAAAGTACCTTCAATTTTGGAAATGATAGGAAAGATGTTGATGCATCTTTTTCTTTTTCTATTCCCATAAATTCAATACCCACTCTTTTCACTCCCATAGCTCTTAGGTATAACTCTTCTAGGCATGGTAGCTTCCCCAGTGGAGGCAATTCTTCACAATTAAGAGACTCATCAATCTTAAGCTTCCTTAGTAGATTTAGCTTTATCATCCAACTTGGAAACAACGTCTTGCCTTTAAACTCTTTTATGCTTAATATTTCCAAATCCGAATGTGGCTCTAAAGATTCAAGTAACTCTTCAAATTTTTGCACATGACCTCCATCAAAACTCAAACTCAATTTGGTGATGCTTTTTCTCTCCTTAAGTTGTGCTTTTCTAGCTTCTTCTAGCTTTCTCACATTTCCCAACCCTCTTATCTCCAATCTTCCTCTAAGATTATTCAACTTTTCCATTTGAACAATTGAAAATGATTCACTCTGATTCACATGCCTGCTTGCAACGATAACAGTCAACTCTCTGAGATGCCATAGATTTTCTATTCCTTTGGGAAGATAGCTTATCTGATAAGAATGCTCAATATTCAAATACATCAAGTTGATTAGTCTTTCAATCCTTTTAGGCAATTTTTCCAAATTCCTACACCAGTTAAGAATTAATGTCTGCAAATTGTAACACTCGCACAAAGCCTCTGGTAACTCTTCTAAATTTTCATTGTTAGACAAGTCAAGAAATCTGAGATGAACTAATCTATTTATTGAAGATGGAATTTCTTCAATGTCACATCTACTAAGATCTAAAGTCCTTAGAAAAGTCAAATGATCAAATATACCCTTAAGTTCAACAATAGTCGGTGATCCCTGCGTAGACGAATGAATAATCAAACTACGTAATTTGTTGAGACCATAGATAGACATAGGAAATGAAGCATTATTTTGGATCATCAAAGTCAAATGACGAAGATTTGCATCTGCATGTAAAGAGTTTCCATTCAACTCTGTATCTTTTAGGACTTCTGTCATCAAGCACTCATTTTTTGTAAATGTTTGGGCTAGATCACTCACCATGTCATGCAACACATAACAATCTTTATCATAGGATGAAATTTGGAGCAACGAACGTGCAACTAAATTATCAAAATAAATTTCACCAATCATTTCCAAATCATCTTTTTCCTTTCCTTTTAAATAACCTTGAGCCATCCACATCCCAATCAATCTTCTTTTTTCAATCTCAGAATCTTTAGGAAAGATAGCACAATATGAAAAACATTGCTTTAATGGTAACGGCAAATCATAATAACTAAGTTTCAAAGGACCCAAGATACCTTCACTTTCATCTTCACCTTCCCATTCCTTTTTTTCCAAGACTCTCAGCCATTCTTTTTCAGATTTCTTAAAGCGCAAAAGTCCCCCTATAGTGGCAGCAGCAAGAGGCAAACCTATGCACTTATCAGCAATTCTCTTACCAATGTTCTCAAACTTTTGACAATCACCTTGAACAAGAGTAATTTGACTAATTATCGACCAACATTGCTCCAAAGTCAAAATTCCTACTTTATATATACTCTCAGGATTACACCCCATACCTATAGCAACTCTTTCATTACGTGTTGTTACCATAATTGTAGTTCCCGGCAAACCACACTTGAAAAGTTTTTCCAATTCTTCCCATTTTTTACTATTTTCATTCCAGACATCATCTAAAACAAGCAAAAATCTTTTCTCCTTAAGAAAATCACTTATTTCTTGAAATACATTCTCTAATTCTTTGGAATCATGAGTGGGAGAATCATAAAGAGATTTAAGAATTGCTTTTGCAATCCGTATTTCATTAAAAGGCTCTGAAACGCAAACCCATATCTTCTTATGAAAATGAGTTTCGATCTCGCTATCATTATAAACTAATTGAGCTAATGTGGTTTTTCCAATTCCTCCCAACCCCACAAGAGAGATAATTTGGGGATTAGATTTGGCTTCAAGTACCTTTCTTTTGACTTCATCTTTTTCTTCATCTCTACCTTTTACTTTTTCTATATCGACGAAAGATGTAGTCACATGTCTCTCAATATGTTTTTTAGTTTTCTGGGACGAAGAAAGTTGGTACCTAACTTTATCAGCTGCAATGTCGTCTAGTCTTTGTTGAATTTCTCTTATTTTTCGAGCAACTACGTGACGAAGACTAACATCACGCTTAATAAAGCAGATGCAACGAAAAATAGAGAGTACCTTGTCCTTGAGCTGACTTTGATCGGAACCCGAAGAGTGGTGCTGATTCTGGAATCGTGATGTTTGAATCCAGGTCTTCCACTCATCTATCACATCATCCATGTCATAAGAAACAGCTTTGAGATTGAACAGCCAGTTCTTGACAGAAGCTTCCTTCAGTTGTTATTCCTCCGCATCATCTAGGAGGGCTTGAATGGACTTCAAATTGCTCACGAGTTTCTTAACTTAATTGTTAACTCCAGCTACTAACTTTACCTCTTCTTTTATGGAACTAAGGAGCATGGAGGTTACGTCCTCCACCACAGTAGAAATAATAGCATCAACCATTTTCAGGGATCAAAGGGTAAGCAAAAGGATTAGAGAATTTGATGGAACTAGTTATAACTTGACAATGGTAGTGATGTAAGAAGGTAGAGATGGGTAATTCAGTATTTATAGAGCGGTGAGGATGTTTGATTTTATTATTTTCTCTGCAATTTTGCGTGTGGTTAGGCGAAAAGAATTAAACTTTGCTTCTTGTTGAAAGCGAATTGGATGCTTCCGATCCTTTTTAAGTGATGAAAGAAATCGATAAAGGAGTCTTCAACTGACGGTTTTGCAGTGGCCCGCCTCAAGAACTCCACTGTCTGATTTCTCTGCAACTTTGCGTGTGGTCAGGCGAAAAGAATTAAACTTTGCTTCTTGTAGAGAGCGAATTGGATGCTCCCGCGTCCGATCCTTTTCAAGTGATGAACGAAATGGATAAATAACTTTCATGTTATTCTCTCTCTCGCAACTTTCATTCAACACATTGCGTGTAGTTAAGAGATAGGAATATTTGAGGGCATTAGGAATTAAACTTCGCTCTTCTTCTTTTCTTTTTACGTTCTCTCACAGCTTTCATCGAACACTTTGCTTCTTGTTCAAAGTGAATTGGATGCTTCCGTGAGTTTGGATTTTCATCGAACACTTTGCTTATTGTTGAATGAGATGGTAAACAGAATTGGATGGTTCTGTAACTCAGAAGAATCTGCATGACAAGAAATCAACTATGATGATTGAGATGATAAAACCAAAAAAAAAGATGTGATCTTTATGGGCATGTGTCAAGAAATGGTGTCTCTTCCGCTTTAAGCAAGGACTCCAAGTGTCCAACGAAAAAGGAAGCCCTCTGGGCATTTCGATTGGCATCTTCCCTAACTTGCCAATCGAAATGCCCATAAACCTTAATGCTTTCAACAATCATTTTCCCTCCCAAAGCTTCTGCAGAACGTAAACCTTAAGAGGCAAAAAATAGAAAACTGAATTGTGATAGTTCTGATTGTCTGTGTCTATATTTTGTTGGAAGCTTTGATGGGCTCCAAGTAAAAAAACTTGCACAAAATAGGTGTTTGTATTGATAACAAAACACTCACAAGATACAAAAACAATTTCTCTCTAAGTGCTACAGCACTTTTTCTCACTCTTTCTTTTCTCACAAAGAGCTACAGCTCTCAAACATCTCTCTTCTCAAATGCTCTCTATTTTTTTCATCTCATATCTATATCTAAATGGTTACAAGGTCACACATATATATAGACATACTAAAGGACTTCAAATCCAATTTGGATTCTTCTTACATTAATTAACTTCTTCTTATCTTCAAGACTTCAAATACAATTTGACTTCTTCTTTGACTCATCCTTATCCATAAGACTTCAAATTCAATTTGGTCACTTCTTTGACTCATCCTTATCTTCAAGACTTCAAATTCAATTTGACCACTCCTTATTCATAAGATTCTTCCATAAGTTTCTAAATTCATCCATAAGCTTCCACATCAACATTAGATATTTTTCTTCATTCTAAGCCTTATCTTTTGTCATAACTCATAATTATCTATAATGATGGAGGGTTTGTATTTTCTAACAATGAGCGCAAAGAATGGAACATAATAAAGAAACCAAATTCAAACATCTAATTATTGATCACTTTTCCAAAATCAGACTCCAAAACACTCGGGGAAAATTTGATCATAAAACGCAACTTACTCTAAATTTGACCATAAACCTTTATTAAAACAGGCAATGGATATATAGCTTAGACAAACCTGTACAATTCTATTTCATAGAATGTTCATGATTAAGTATAGCCAATTGGAATTGAGGTGCAGGTTCGTTTTCATTTCTCCTGATAATTTTTTGGAGGAGATGGAATAATACTCAAATAAACAACAAGGAAATAGAAAGGGCAGAAGAAGATATGCAGCTAGCCATCTCAATTTGTGTCATAAAGAGAAACAAGTGATTGCGATATATGTAAACAGCCATTACTTGCGACGTATATACGGTGTTTCTATTTCGCCTAACCATTGTGTCTGTCCGTGCTTTTTCAATACATTTTACGCACGAGAAAGCTCATGTCCATCAATTCACTTCTGAAGAATCTTTTGAAAAAGGACCAAGACAAATCAGTACCGTCATTTTTTCCCCACTTGCAGAGCATTTCCTCTCTCTCTCTCCAGATGAAGAAGATCCCAACTAAAGCCAGCAACTTCCTTTTCCTATCTCATTAAATTAATTTTATGTGGAATTTCTCGTTGATATTGGCCATTACCATTTTGGCCAAGTAACATGCGCAAGAAATACCTCTCTTACTGCTTTCAAAGTCTCGTAATGCACTTGGTAAATTTACAAGCTTCGTGCAGGAAATTGTTCGAGTATGCGGATCATATGACGTGAAATTGCTCTATCTAGAGATAACAAGTCACCATTCTAAAAAAAGATCTTGGAACCTTATATAATCATTTACGGTTTTCAGTATCACATCATGTTCTTGAATGCTTGATTAGTTCCCTGAGAATATGAGATTACATTGTCAACTGTGTCCCTGCAATTAATGCCTGCCTAGAAGAAGAGCCATAACCCTAACTAATTATTCTTCCTTTCAGCTCCGTTCATAATCACGATATAGTAACATGCGATCAATGGAGAAAATGGGAAGAAAACTTACTGGATTGTGAATGGAAGTTGATTTAATTAGGGTCACGGAAAAATGCAATGCAACGAAAGTATTTAAAAAAGGTTTGGTCCTTCATTCAGCTGTGACCATCAGGACATAACCCCACATTAGCTGTAATGTCAGACCATTTATTATTGTTCCGTTTTCTTTTTTCTGGACAGAGACCCACATGTCCTTCAACGTAACAGAACAAAAGCAGCAGACGGAAGTAACATGAGACCGAGGTTGAGATCATTTTTCCGACAGCTAGCTTCAAATGACCTAGTAGCCTCTGTATCTATTACTCGCCTTTCTCCAACATCCACTTGTCTAGTAGATTGTGGTACATGTGCCACTAGTTCCCACTTTCCCACTACACATTCGCATCACGTTGGCTCTTGACACGCTATAAGCTGTAGTACAGTTGATTCTCATATTGATATGCATGAGCTTTCAATTTAGCATAGTTTTTCATGGAGAATACGTATTTTCTTAATTTGCTTTCTAATGATCGGCTTTAAACAAACTAAGTGTAGATGCAAATTAATTTTCTTTAAGTAGGTTATGTGATACCTTAAAAAATTTTAGTGTCCACTATATATATCGTATGTATTTATGAGCTAAATTTCTTTTTTACTTTAGTCTTTAAAATCTTAATAGAATTTGAAATTTAAAATTTTGTTTAATACTTATAAAATAATTTATTTGATATTTATTTTTTGATGTGATTAAGATAAGTTCTGTGTAATTGGACCTGTTAGCCTAATAGATAGTATAACTTTTGAAAGGAATATTAGCTTGAAAGTATACAATGAAGTTATTGCATGAGAATGTATTTATAGTACTCTTAGCGCCTTGTGTGATGACTGGTATGTATTGTTTAATGCGCTTTAAAACTTATCAGCTCACGCCATATTGAATCAAATATCAATTTATTGTTCGAGACAGACCGTTGTCCATTGTGTATTATCTATATGGGTAGAAGCTAATTCTAACGCATCTGTCAAACATTTGATGAAGTTTCTGCAACATCCATCTGAAAACTTAGTGTTGTATTTAATATAATTATAAGTACTATGATGAAAGACTATCGACGATAGTTGATAGTCCTAATAAAATAGAGTTTAATTTAATTTAATCAAAATTTGAATTGGGATTAATCCTAATAAAAAAATAAACTTAAGCCTGAATTTTTATAAATTATAATTAATTCTTCAAACTCGAATTAAATGCCCATTTTCTCGAGATTTGACAGGCCCATGTCAACATGGCATTATTATTTCTAAATAAAATTATTAATAATATTACTTAACAGATGTATTAGCCTTAATCTAATGGTGATCAGGTCGGAGTGATTAAACTTGTCATCTGATCAAATTTTGCCACTAGATGACAATTGACTTGACCCGAGAGCCAATAAGTTGGGATCAATTGTGGATGATTTAAGGTTGAGAAAATTAAGAAAGGTGATTGAAAGAAAAAAAAAAGAGACTGATTTAAAAGATGCTTTAGAACTTGGCCCGAGTAAATGACAATCACAAGGTCTGCAAATCTGCAATAAAACTGGTAAAGACTCTGCTCCACTGCTACGTTAATAACCACTTCAAACTTTAGTATTGCCTTTTAACAGCACATAGGAAAACTCGACCATTATTGCACAAAAGAATCGGAGAAGAAGAAAACTAACCTTGAAAACAAGAAACAAAGGTAGTAAAGGAAGACGTACGCAAGAGAGAGAGAATGAGAGCAATTAATGGAGGACGAGGTATCAAGGACATGAAGAACGTTTAGGTCCACCTATTCTCAGACCACATTTGTTCCCATTCCTTTTCGATGCTTTGAGCTTTGTTAAGCAGGAAACATGTGGAGTATGAATGGAGGTTGATGGGAATTAATATGAGAGAGAGGAAACAAAAAGCAGGTAAAGTTAACGGGATCGATGAGAATAGGAGAGAAAGAGGAGAACTTGACAGTTGTGAATGGACACAAAAAATTGCAGCTTTGCATGCTAAACACGTTTGATTCAACCAAGAATTCTCTTGAACGGATCATCATCACATGACGCTATACCTACAAACGTCTTTATTCTAATCTGCTTGATCAAACTGTGTCTCTTTTGATGGGACTGGAGAGAGGGAGCACTGAACTTAACTGACTGATGACTCGAAATGCAAGCTAGAATTCATCAGAAGTTACTTATAGTCTTGCAGATAGGAACAGCTATAACATTTGAATCAGTTCCCTTAACTTGCTTCATTTCAACGAAAAAGAAAGAAAACTACATGAGTTAGCAGAAAGATGCTGATTATGAGCAATATGGAAGTCGTCCATCACAAATATAGAGGCATCATCATCATCAGCATCCAATCCATCCTACATTCAGCACTGAGAAGACAAAAAGCTAAACAAAATGTTTGATTAAACTACACCAAGAACCCGAAAAATGAGAAGAGACAAAACAGTTAAGAACCCTAGTCAAAATACCCTAACGAATTTGGCATCCCAAGCTCTCAACTGCACAGTGATGTCTCCTTCTTTACTATCTTCCTCCCTTGTTTGTAGAAACATAACAATTTTGGACCCGTTCCTATCGTCTGTTTTCGCTTTAGGCACTGCCCGAAAACTTTAGGGTTTCTTACCAAGAGTGTGCTTGTTGTTATGCATCCAAACTTTAAGCACATGTCGTTTCACACCATTCTCAGCACAAAACTGCTCCACAGCAGCCTCATCATGCTTCTGAATTCTCCAGCCGAGGCTCTCCGCGAACTCCAACATCTTATCTCTCTGCTCCTGTGTAAATTTAGTCCTAAACCTTTTCTTCGACCCATCACCACCACTACTACTGGGATTCGACACGTCCTCCTCTTCCCTAAAGTAGCCGCCACTTGTCCCACTGCCACCACCGCCCCCAGGAAGAGCCGGTAATGCCAGAGGACGAGACGGTGGCTGTGTCAGGTGGTGGAAGTACCCAGCAGCAGGAGGCGCACGATAGTAAGGAGAGAATTGCGGTTGGTGGTGAAACAATCCCTCGGCGCCGTCAACCACCTTACGGTGAAAATTGCGGTGGCAGTTACATGCGGCGCATTTGAGGGCATCCAAAGTGCCTTCATCGCCAGCGGCCGTGAACTCGCCGCAACCGTCCACCGCATGACCACCGATGCCAACGGCATGGTTCTTAAGGCATTCTCTGTATCTGACTCCTCCTGCTGGTTTTCTGGCTCCGGTTGTGGACGCACTTTCTCCTCCTCTGGGACCCACTTTGGTCCTCGAGGAGTTGCTCACCGAGTCATAATTCGGCGGTATCGGCATGCCCATTTCTTCTTCTTGGTCTTCGTGCTCCTCAAAATCCATTCTTTCCAACTAAAATTTCTCTGTCCTCTCTCTCTATAGTTCTTTTATTTTTTTCACAAGGGAAGAGATAGGGATCTACGTGCCGGTTCTTGATGAACAGATCCACCAAAGAACAAGTGAGAACAGTGATAAAAGTTTGGCATTAAAAATGAATAAGAAGAAGAAGTAATTTATATTTATAATTAATTCACAGAGAAGACATAAGAAACTGAGGAGGAGGGTGTGGCCGTAATTTCCCGGTTTTGCCTACAAGAAGACATGTCTCACTCAAAACCCCTTCTTTCATATGGTTTCTACTTTTCTCTTCACCTTACCACTTATTCCTGGGCATAGTTACAGTTGTGTAATAACATAGGCCAATCGGCTGTCGTTTTTCTTCATTACAGTAAATGTAAAGCAGAAAATATCAATTAAACGCATGCCAAAGGATTGGGCGTAGGTCATGTCTTTAAAAAAGGTGAAGCAAGAGATAACAGTGTTGGGTAACGTGGGACAAGCAATTTGGCATCTACCGTCTCCAATTTGTGATAAGGAAAATGTGCGGTGATTAATTAACGGTGGTCAATAGCGACTAATTTTATTGCAAAAATAAAATTTCTTATTTAATAAAATTAGTTACTCATATAATTGTATCTTTTTGATAAATCTTTCTAATTCTTTTTCTCTTTGGAATCCCATTTTTTATCAATTGCCAAATTATTTCTCTGACGCTGATGTTGATTTGAATATTTATATTTTTTTTAGATAAGCCAAATTTTATTTATCCAAATAACAGTGACATAACAAACCCTAATTACAAAGTCAACAGTAAAACAAGATCAACTAACTTAAACCCCAACTACTACATAAAGAAACAGTTCTCAAATTAACAACAGCAAAATTAGTACCTAAGACCTTAAGCCTAACAGACTCCTTGATGATAGCAAGAAGATCTAACTCAGACTTAAAAGTAGAACAA